>APFE031079651.1:183308-227292 GCA_000404065.3 Pinus taeda | reverse complement strand
AAAATTGTATTATGTGAAGTTATATAGTAGATGAAGGTTTTTACCCGTACAGGTACAGTGATAGCTTTTCAAAAGCAATCGCCTGTCACGAGCGCAATATGAATATAGCCCAAATTCACACTATATTATTGTTATAATAGTTTTTAAGCTTTTAATTATTTAAAGTTAAATAGATTTATGTGATAACTTTAAAATTCACTATGGATATCAAAAATTTAGGGTTTCTGTAACTACCACTCTGATTTACGTTCAAAGTTTTTCCCTATAATATAATAAGTTTTCCCAAACTAATTCTAGAAAGGATCAAAATTTGAATTTGTCATTCTAATTCCTTTGGCACAATTTTTTTTAAATAATAGTTAATACCTAGAATCCAACAGTCGGGAAGGTACTCTGTACGAGAGCCTTAGAAATTATTCATCAAACAAAATATTAATATTATGCAAAAGGTTGTTTTTCCATGATTTAGTATTTTTTTTAAAGCAACAAAATTATTTCAAGGGAATTTCAATTAAGTAATTTACCTAAAATACAGTACCAATAATGCATATTGTCATTGACTTAAAAGGAAAAATCAACACATTACCAAAGGAGTAATTAAAATGCATATTGGCATAAACTAATTCTAGAAAGAAAAATTAATGCATTACCAAAGAAGCATATTACTGTTCACTTATACTCACTTTATCGAACCCGCCACAGGACATCAGTTCACTAGTAATGATACTATTCACTTACAACTCACCCTGAAGGGATAAAATAGGCATTACTTCCTAGTGAAAATGATGATTATGTTATAAAATCCACCAAAAGAACTCAGAACTCACTTCACTGGTAAGGTCTTGACCCTAAGTCACTTCACTGGTAAGGTCTTGACCCTCAAGGGATATAATGGGCATTGCTTCCTAGTGAAAGTTATGATTGTGTTATATGTGTTATAAAACCCATCACAAGACCTATGATTAATATGTTATAAAACCCATCACAAGACCTATGATTAATATGGTATAAAACCCATCACAAGAGTGAAAGCAATGAATATGCTGTAAAACCATCATAAGACCTCAGTTCACTAGTAAGGTTGAAATTGATATAATGGGCATTCCCTTGTAAGGGTGAAATTGATATAATGGGCATTACTTCCACAGTTCACTAGTAAGGTTGAATTTGATATAATGGGCATTACTTCCTAGTGAAAGTTAGGATTATGTTATAAAACCCATCAGAAGACATCAGTTCATGGTAAGGTTGAATTTGATATAATGGGCATTACTTCCTAGTGGAAGTTAGGATTATGTTATAAAACCCATCAGAAGACATCAGTTCACTGCTTAGGTTGAATTTGATATAATGGCCATTACTTTCTAGTGAAAGTTAAGATTGTGTTATAAAACCCATCACAAGAACTCGGTTCAAGGGTTAAGGTAGTGAAAATTATGACAATGACATAAGACCCACCACAAGACGTCAATTCACCGTTTAAGGTCTTGAACAAATGATGATGATCATATAAAACCCACCACAAGAACTCAATTCACCGAAAAGGTCTCGACCTTGAAGGGATAAAATGGGCATTGCTTCCAGTGAAAATTATGATCATGTCATAAAACCCACCACAAGAGCTACCTCACCACAAGACGTCAATTCACCGTTTAAGGTCTCGAACAAATGATGATGATCATATAAAACCCACCACAAGAACTCAATTCACCAAAAGGTCTTGTCCTTGAAGGGATAAAATGGGCATTGCTTCCAGTGAAAATTATGATCATGTCATAAAACCCACCACAAGAGCTACCTTGAAGCGACACAATGGTAAAAAAAGACCACCACAAGAAATGATGATAATGTCATAAAACCCACCACAAGCTCTACCTTGAAGGGACAAAATGGTAAAAAAAAATAAAACCACCAAAGGAACTACCTTGAAGGGACAAAATGGTAAAAATAAAACCACCATATGCATTATTGGTAAATAATGACTATGTTGTAAAACTCATTGGAAAAGGGGATTTCAATCAAATTCAATACTAATATATTATTACATTAGCTTTAAAAGCAAACGAAATTATATTTTAAAATTTTGAGAAATGGGAACACCTCTATAATCCCTAGATTGGAATTTTTGAAAATAATAGTTCATGGCAAGGAGTTGATAGTCTAGCTAGAATAGTAGTTCATAGCTAGAAATGAGAAGTCTAGCGGGTAAACATGGATGGGACTTGAGAAATAAAAAAAAGAAAACTCTAAACATAATTTTCAAAACATTCCTTCATGGTATTTTTTTTGGATCATTCTATAGCGTCCCGTGTTTACTTACTAATGTCATCCTTGAATAACCTCTTAAGTATCTACTATATAAAGAATCTGAATTGAGATTTTCTATAATGTTACAGATGTCAATTAGATGTTATCGCCGGATGGGATGATAGAAGTAAATACATTTTGGAAAAATGAAATTAAAAAAAGGGTAGGGGAAGGGGTCAATAGATGTTACTTTGGTTGATCAGGAAAAGAAGATAGATGGAAATTCACACTCTAGACATTTCATCTTATAAATTATATTAAATTTTCATAACATGTGACAATCTAGTTTATTATGAAATAAGCTTATACATTCAGAAGATGGTCTTAAACCAATCCTCTAAATGTAGGGAAGTTATTGAATACGAAAATCCAATTTTATTTTAATGGTATCAATCAATGCACACAAGTACATAGTATGAGGGTAAAAAGGATACTAATGGAAAGAAAAGAAAAAAAATAAATAAATAACCAAAAAAAATGAAAATAAAATGCTAATATTTTATTTACCATTCTGATACTCTCAGCCCCATTCTAAAAAAGTTCCTCAATATAAATCTTAGATGGCAGACTTGCGATGTTTCTATAAGATTTCGCAGATATAAAATTGGAAAGAAAAATTGAAGTTCAAAAAAAAGCAAATATTTTCCTTACAGTTATGATAATCGAAGTCCCATTGTAAAAGTTTCCAAACATGAGTTTTAGATGGCAGTGTTGGGATGTTCTTATAGGTGTATGGATGTTTCTGTAAGATTATCTATAAAATTGGAAGAGAAAAAGAAAATTGAATATTCTGCACACATAAAAAAGAAATAGACTTGCAAGCAAATTTGGTTATATAATGTTTACATTAAGCAGGTATGAAGCATAATACCAATTTTATTTCAATGGTATGTCAATCAATGCACACAAGTAGTGCATAGTATGATGTAAAATAGATAACCATGGAAAAATAAAATACAATACAAAGATGAAAATGAAATGAATAGTGAATAGGAAGATCCAATAGTGAACAATGAATAGTGAATAGTCCATGTTTTAGCTAGGTCTAATGTATAGAAGCTTATGTATTGTTGCATTAGCAAAACGGTTATTCGTTGAACAAGAAAGCAGCAAGCAATCGTTGCCAAACCTTAGATGTTTGCCCCATAGAAAATTAGCAGCACCTACAACAGATCGTGACTCTTGAATCTAGGGTTGGGCTATGGAAAAAAAAATTAACGGGAGAAACTAATAATTTCAAGATGCATAAATAACGGAGAAACTAATGATTTCAAGATGCATCTCCTTGAATACAATGGAACTTTCCAGTAAAACCTGACTATAAGAAAGGACAGAGAAATCAAAACCATGCTCTAAAGACCGGGTGGGGGAAGAGCTTGGTGTGTGCATCTAGATAAGGACAAATACCCCAGAATAGAGCCAAGATCAGAGTTGCAATTGGAGCTCTTTTCAGTCCTTCTAAGGGCTTAATATTGGAGTTAAGATGGAATTATGCTAGTTATTTCCCAGGGTGGGGGAACAGCTTGGTGTGTGCATTTATATCAGGACAAATACCCTACATAGTGCCAAGATCAGGTTTGCGTTTGGAGCTTTTTCAGTCCTTCTCAGTGCTTAATAAATTTGAAGTTAAGATGGAATTATGCTACTTATTTCCCATAGTAACATTCTACGGATCAATTTTTCCTTTTGCAATCAGTAACAGGAAACTTAATATTGCTAAATCAAATCATTTTCTTGATAACAGTAACAGGAAGCCCATTGTGGCCAGATCAAATCGGTTTTTTATTCGAGTAATTATATTATTACGGAGATTGTGGCAGTGAGCAGGAGCAAATTATACTTGTATGGAAATCAAGAGAAGTTGGTGAAAGCATCCAAGGCATGTTAGAAGCAGAAAAAACGTAAGCAACTAAAAGCATAAATAAACATTTGCAGCTGCACAGAAATTTTTAACACATACATTCTCTCCTGGACATCTAGAATCAAACATGAAAAATGTATACATTCTCTCCTGGACATCTAGAACCAAACATTTTTCGTAAGCCATGGATTTGCCTGGTGATACATGCAGCAGCATTTTGGGTTATATACCATTCACTGTCACGGCCTCATAGAGAGGTAACCTATAACATGTATTCTGTGGTCATGTACTTGCCTGTCTCTGGAAAGCTACATCACACACAAATACTAGCTTGGGGAACTTACTGTTTTGGGGCTTCCTTTTTTCTTTTCATATCAGAGTACTGAAAGGGAGTATATATATATATAATTTGAACCTTAGTTTATATATCAAGAAAGAAAATCGGTAAATTATCGGCTACCTAACAATCTGACTACCCAGTCAGGTGCATAGAAATTAAAGATGCGAACTGTAAAGAAAGAAACCTGTATTGAGAAATGGATTTCACAAATGGTACATATAATACACATAACAATTACCTACATTATTATTTGAAACGAAGCCCCACACACAGACACAAAGGTTTGCTAGGTTTGTAATTATTCTACGTCCATAGAAACGGTTTAATTTTTTGGCCACTGTAAAACAAAATATGCTATTTCCATTTCAATGATAGTTTTCAGTGATTAATCTCACGTTACTTCTTACTAACTACACCTCTAGGCTTGTAACTGTTTCTATCCATACAAAGAGCTTAATTTCTCTGCCACTATCGAACAATGTATGCTAATCCCATTTCAAATGAAAGATTTCAGCTCTTCAATCTCACATTATTTCATATTAACTAGCACTCTAGGCTTGTAATTGTTTCTATGTCCATAGAATCGGTTTAATTTCTGTGACAGTGCAGAAAAATGTATGTTGACCAGTTCAAATAAAACTTTTCAGAGGTATTAATCTCACATTACTTCATAGTTTATACTAACTAGTCCTCTAGGCTTGAAATTGTTTCTAAGTTCATACAAACAGTTTTATTTCTGTGACACTATAAAACGAAGTATGATAGTCCTATTTCAAATGGTGCTTCAACCTCAAAGTACTTCACACTAATTAGCCTTGACTGTAGGTCAGTGCTAAGTGTGGCCTCCTATAGGGTATAGGGTTTAAAACAGTCCAATCAATACGCCGAGGGGTCAGTTCTTCATACTAATTAGCCCTGATTGTAGGTCAGGGCTAAGTATGGCCTCCTATAGGGTATAGGGTTTAAAACAGTCCACTCAATACGCTGAGGGGTTACTACTTCATACTAATTAAGTATGGCCTCCTATAGGGTATAGGGTTTAAAACAGTCCAATCAATACGCTGAGGAGTCATTTCTCCCAAGTAGAAAGGGATCTCGCATTCATCAATTTGGCATCTAACTAGGCTGTGATACTATTATTATTATTTTTATACTTCGATGCACTGCGCTCAAATGAGTGCTATCTCTACTGATCAGGGATTTACAATCAGGGATATAAATACATCTAGATGCTACACTGATCAGTGATTTCACATCAGTATTAGTAGCGTCGCATTGCCATAATAATAGTTTTTCCTAACAGTGGCGCTAAAGAGACAGAACCAGATATTACAGTAAAGAAATGATGGAGTCCAAAAGTTTTAGAAACAAACAATTATGTATTCAGTACATAAAAATAGAAAGACCTCAGGAATATCCGAGGTCATGAGCTCCATTCTGTGTTCATGGACAAAGTCCCCAAAATTTGCCCTCCCCCCCTATAGAGGAAAGTCTGTGAATCCCATTAAAATGTGAGCATTTAATGCTTCTATCTCGCAGAACTTCATTAGAAATACGGTGATATGGGGACATAACAGATGGAGTTCTGGCATCAGAAACAGAAAGAAACAAAAAAACACAAACTAGAACTCATACATAGTAATACACTGATGGTGGCCAAACCCCATCAGTAAAGAAAGATGGAGCTCAGATTAATTCATTTGTGTTAGTTTATCAAACTACCCTCCGTTCAGCAGCAACAACGAATTAAGAGCCGCTGAACATCAGTTTGATGAACAGAAAACCTAGGTGTTTCAGAGGTCTCAAATGGCAGCAGCAGCAGCAACCTAGGGAGAAGAAATCAATTTACTTTACAGGTTTGTACCAGACATTAAAAACAAAAAACTGATTTGATTGGAGGCGAAGTTACTATAATTACTATAATTTTTTTCCCACAGTGTTCTTGTTGTTGTGCATCCAGACCTTGAGAACATGGCGCCTGACACCAACCTCGTTGCAAAACTGGTGAACCGCGGCCTCGTCGTGTTTCTGAATTCTCCACCCCAACTGTTCGGCAAACGCGTGCATTTTCTCCTTTTGCTCCTGCGAAAATTTCGTCCGGAAACGTTTCTTCATAGCCGATGAGGACGACCCGACGCCCCGGCCGACGAGCCCATCGTGGAACTCTTGGTCTCCGAGCGTGCAGGCGGAGCTCAAGGCCATTAACATCTGAGGACCCGACGCGTTCACCGCCGTGGCCGCGGGAGGCGGAGATGGGGAAGAAAACAGCGGGACGCCGACATTTCCAACACCAGGAAGCAGCCGTTTTTTATCGACTCGGCTCCGTCCCGCAGGACCGGAATACCACCCGTCCAACCCGCCCTCGCCCTCAACTTCTTGCCTGTGAAAATTCCGATGGCAACCGCAGGCCTGGCATTTGAGAGCCTCCGCCGTGCCATCCAACCCACTGGCCATGAATTCCCCGCATCCATCAAGCGCGTGGCTCCCAATATTCGCCGCATGATTTTTCTGGCATTCTCTGTATCTCACAATCTTCTCACCACTTTCACCCTTCTTCGACTTTTCCACCAAAGGCTTCCCATCATCGCCATTCCCATTCTGGGTAACATGAACATTATTGCTATTACTATGTATATTGTTATTACCAGTCCCAGCCTCATGAACAATATTGGCGGGGTTGTGAAAAAGCTGATGCTGTTGAAGCCTGGAAATGTCATGAACAGACACGGGCGAGATCGAAACCGGGATCTGATGATGAGCATGATGATGATGATGATCCATCATATATTTTCAAAACCTAAACCTAAACCTAAATCTAAACCTAAATCCAAATCCAAATCAAAATCCAAATCTAGGCCATTAATCTGCCAATTCTTTCCATAGAGCGCCCTAATCCTGATCCCGCTGCAGTCCTGGTAATCCCGATCTTAATCAAACCTGCTGCACTAAACTAAATACCAATACCACCTGCAATCTGTGGATCATAATAATAATAATTCCTCGCACAGTATTATCATAAATTGAAATTTCCTCGGGTCTGAAGGGTGCCCACAGCACACTGCCCGCCCTTTGGGGTTAACCGCGGGCAAGGCAAATCCGAGCTTAATACCAATAACTGGCGAAGGGCCACGCGTCGTCGCCCGGGCGGAGGGCTGCGTCGGTTACTTTAAACAAATTTTCAAACTCTCTCTGTCGTGTCGTGTCGTTAATTAGAGTTTATCATGGAGGGGACCAAGTTCCAACGTCGTGTCCGAAGCGCGGATTATTATTTTTCCTCAAATGGGCGGTTACCTCTCGTCTTATCTTTCGGCTAACTATTATTATTAATTAATTAAACGTTTCGTTTCCGATTTTTCCATTAGTTTATTGAACCATAACGCCTCTGTGCAGCACAATCTAATCGTGTTCTGCCTGCAATCTAATCTTGTTCTGCTCCCTAGTCAAGTCAATATAATAGTACGTCATTAAAATATTGGTGCAGTGTGTGGTAAGGAGAGCCCCGCGTGAGGATTTTTCTTCTCAGATTTGCCTTTTTCCGCGAACAAACAAAGTGCAGGGCTCTGTCGTGGACAATACAGTTGCCGCTCCTTCTTTTTCTCCTCAGACGATATTTACAGGTCCCACTCTGACCATCGCCGGCCACTTTTTCGGCTACACATTTCCAAACCTCTCAGACCCAGACCCTCCTTCAATGTATTGTCACATCTCCTACTTCTACACGGCATATCTACAAATTGCCTACGCCCAACGTTATTCACGACAGGGACACTCACAGAGAGTGATAGAACGGTAGTGGGAACCATGTCGAATTATGAAACTTAGAAATTTCCAAGTTTGGTAGGGCAAACATTATGCACCACACTCAGAGTAGTGACAATATGGAGGGGAAATTATGATTTGTTTTTTCTTCTGATATGGAGGGGAAATTATGATTTGTTTTTTCTTCTAATTGGGTTTAGATAAAGATTAGTTTTAATGTTATATGGAAAAATAAAAAAGTTGTTAAAGTGTATAAAAAAAATTCTCATAGTAGTGAAAATATGGAGGAAAATTATGATTGTTTTCTTTTTTAATTGGGTTTAGATTAAGGTTAGTTTTAATGTTAATGGAAAAATAAGAAATTGTCATGTATAAAAGAATTTACAATAAGGTTAAGTTTATATTATAGTTAGGTTTAATATTTTTTAATGTTAAATAGGAAAACTAAATTGGTATTATTCACAAAGGTTATAAACTTGCTTTGGATTTTTTGTGATTTATGTTAGATTTTAATAAAAAAAACATGTTAGAATTTCCATTATTTGCCATACAAATTTGTGGTCTCCATAAATTACTCTAAACTATTTACTCATCTCAAAGAGATTATGTCACACATTGTGCCAAATTCAATTAAAATAAAAACATGTTAGAATTTCCATTATTTGCCATACAAATTTGTGGTCTCTATAAATTACTCTAAACTATTTACTCATCTCAAAGAAATTATGTCACACATTGTGCCAAATTCAATTAAAATAAAGAGTCATAAAATAAACTGATGCTAACACTATAACTATTAAAATTATGAAATTTTACAATTTTAAGTCATAATATTAATTTATATTTAATTTAATTTTTGTTTTTAATTATTATTAAAGTATATGTTTATTTCCTCATTGGGGTGATGAATGCAAGTAATATTGCTCAAGCCATGGGCATTAATGGCCCTCACACTGGCAGTTTTGATATAGAAATGTGGTAGGCAAGCAAACTGAGGAGACCTGCAAAAGAACCTTCTTGAAGCAATAGTGGTTATAATACTGCTAAAAATAGCCTTTACATGCAATTTTTGGACTTGTGAGATGAGAGTTGGGTTTGTCGAGGGTTTTGTCTATGCGTGAATTACAGGGGACCTCTCTAGAGAACCTAACATGTTCCTAGTTCTGTGGGAAAGCTCTTACATGGGCGACAATTCCTTCTCTAGAGAACCTAGCATGTTCCTAGTTCTGTGGGGAAGCTCTTACATGGGCGACAATTTCTCTCTAGAGACGCATGGTCACTCTTAGTCACTCATACTGATAATATGGGATCCTGGTTCACAGTGTTGTTTGGAATTGGTTCTCGTCGAGTGTTTGGTAAGGAGTTGCGCTTGGAAACTGCGTCTCTTAACACAATGGGTGACAGAGAATATGTTTACTTGTTTTACTAGGTAATTCAATTCCTTTGGTCATCTATAGTGGTCAACGTGTGGTATGCTCAGTTAGTTTGGTCTAATTGGCAGTCGAGGTGGGCAATAAAGGGGTCTTTCCTCCTTGGTGGGTGGCCCTGGAAGGCGTCCTTTCTCTTCTTGTTGAGTTATGGTCATGGGTGGCCTTATAGCTCCTCCTACTTGGTGGTGAGTTGCGTGTTGGTGTCCTTCAGCGCTACCAAGGGTCAAAGGAGCCTCGGTAGAAAAGTTGTGGGTTACATTGTGGTGCATGGCTTTGTAAAGGGTTGCGGGTATTTTTATGAGGAGACCTTATTCGGAGATACCCTAATTGTATTGTGCTTCTTTGTTAGAGGAGTGGGTCTTCAAACTTTAGACCCTGGTTAATTCTAGTGTTGGTTGTAGCTCTCTGTGTTGCCTTAGAAAGAGGAGTTGGGTTCATCTCTAGACATTTGTTTGCCTCGCAAAAACGATGTGGGGAGGAGGGCTACCTCTTTCCTAAGAAGGGGGTGTTCGTGGGGGTTTAGAGAGTGGCCTGGGCCTTTGTGGGCTAGTTTCTTGTCTTGAGGCAACGAATTTCTCTACAAGTCCTTCCTATGCAATGGGAAAGAGAAAGGCCACACTGAGGTGGAGGCTGGAGGGGGCAGGGAGACATGCATCAAGTGGTTCCACCTGCAGATGAAGGAGAATTGGATCAATCACTCGACGACTCCCTTAGGCGAGTGGATTTTCCACCCTTGTTTGACTCCTTGGATGCTCAAATTTGTCTTATTCAAGTGGTGATTGATCAACAAGCTCAAAATCGCCACAATGACTGGAATGAAGTCATTAGTTTCCTCAATGATTTTCAACTAAACCAGTGGCATATCCTTGACCACCTGGACTCCCTTGATAGAGGCCAAAAGAGGCTTCAAGACGGGATGGACAACTTCGAGGGACACATGGCATAAATGTAATCTCATGTTCACGATGCTTTCCACTGCCCCCAACGAGGGTGGTAATGCTACTCAGGATTGTAATAATGTTCATGGCTAATAAGGGAAGTGGGCTATAGTTTGTTTTTCACACAGTTCTGGGCTTTCTAGGCCATTGGCATGTGAGCTAACAATTTTGTAATGTTGTTATCAAATTTCTATTGGTTGTACTTGATAGCCAAAAAATATGATAAGAGTGAGGCCTTAATAGAAAGGTTTAACTTGCAATTATAAATTTATTTCCCATCAAAACAACTCAATTAAGAATGATCGTATTATTATTATATTCATTATAATTTCATTATTAAATAATAAATTTATAATAATAATAAATATAATAAAAAAAAAATATATTCTTAAAATTATTTTTGAATTTTCTAAATAAATATTTTGCCTATAATTAATAATTTTAATGTTTCAAGAATATTAAAAAAACTAAATCAAATTATCATATTTAAAAATATAATAAATAACAACAATTTTACAAACAATTATATTCAACCTAAAAAGTTTAAAACATTAAAACCTTACTGATTCCAAATAATACATTCATTCATATAACCTTACTCATCCCAAATAATACATTCATTCCTATAACCCTACACTTCACAAATAATACATTCATTCATAGTACTGATATTATTAAATTTCAATTGAAATTATTATCATAATTAGTTTAAAATCATATCTTATTTTTTAAATAATTAAGATGGAGAAAATATTGACTAAGTAGTCATTTTCATTATTGTTAATTATTGTATTGGAAAACATCGTGAACAAATGAAGTTAGGTTCATTATTTTGTTGAAAAAACAACATAGCAAAAAAGTGACAAGTCTTCTTGCCATGTTACCCTGTCTCACACTATTATTTTATAATTATAATTGGTTTCAAGTCTTCTTGCCGTGTTACTCTCTTTCATGGTATTATTTTATAATTAAGATTTGTTCTATATTAAAAATTAGATTAAATCAACACATGTAATAAGAACAATAGTTTAATTTATAATCATTTTCATGGTATTATTTTATAATTATGATTTGTTTTATATTGAAAATTAGATTAAACTAACACATGTAATAAGAAGAATAGTTTAATTTATAATCATATATTATATTTTTAATATAAATTAAAGTTTTTATTAATTTAAAATTTTATTGGCTTATTTAATCTAAAATAATAAGTGTTTTTGTTAGGTACTAAAAATTTATTGATTTAAAATTAAAAAATTTGTAAGTTTAAGACGATTACATTTTCATCATGTTCAATATAGTACTTGAGAATTGAACCAATGACTTCACACCCAAGAATACTTTAATAGAACACCCCATCGCCATCTATTCAAAACCTTGTAAACAACTTAAAATCAAATTGCTATTACAAATTAATGCGTCAATATCTTTAAATTACAATTTCTCAAACACAAATTATTCCAACAAATTTATAAGTAAAATACCCAAAATATATATATATATAATATAAACATTTCCATATGTATATATAATTAACATGATGATTTTAACACTAAACAATATAAAACTTGCAAAGATCTCTCTATAATGGATATATGGTGTATAGGATAATATATATTTACAGAGGTATAAAAATATAATGTATCGGATTTTTAACGGTTAAAACTAATTAAAATTATAAATATTATAAGCCAACAAATTAATGCATATTCTTTGAGGAAGGAGACATAAAATTAATGGGCATTTTCTTATTAGTTTTATAAAAAAATATATAAAATATAAATATTTTAATATTTATTTTATTTTAAAAATATATAAAATTATTAATAATTAATAATAAAAATATTATTTAAAATTAAAAATGACAAAAATAATAATATAAATATTTTAAATAACATTGTATTGTTATAAAAATAAATGCGCTATTCTATTACAAATGACATTGTTATAATAAGTTTATTCTGTTACCAATGACATTGTTATAATAAGTTTATGGCCAGAAATGATAAAATATAATTTTTAGGAAACTGAGTTCAATCCCAATAGAAATATAAATGATCATGTGCATAAATCAATTTAATAATCATTATTTATTTTCACGAGCTTCTACAAGATAACATTGTTATTGTTATCTATCTTGTATGTACGCAAAAAGATACATTATTAATATCATGCATATTTAATTATAAACCTTATAAGGTTTAGGTATCAACTTTTAATTTTATGATGATTATTATTTATATCTATTAAGATTTATATGGTTTAGTGGATCTTAAAAAGTTAAGAGATCAATTAAAATTTTTTAACAATGTATTTCTATGTTAAAATGAAGAGATAAAAGCATTCCTATATCACTATAATTTTGCTTACTCAAAAGGTCAAAATGATCGATAGTGTGACAAATATTTTGAAAATTATATTGGATGTGGGTATAAGATAAAAATCGAAGAGAAAACATGTTTCATCTTCAACCCTCTTAGGATTTCATAGTTGATAAAATCTTTCATCCCATGGCATTTTGGGAGCTGACCAATGCCCAGTTTCACTATGAAGGTGTAACCACCCCTCCCATATCTACCCACTTTCACTAGTCTACTAGGGTAAACATGAGTTGAGGGCTACTATGACATGACTCAACCTCCTAAGTGCAATTAAGGAAGTGGAATCAACAAATCGAAACTTTATTGACCTTCCTCAGGAGCTACAGGACCCACAGGAGCTAAATAACCACTCCAAGTGCCCAAACCCTGAACTAAGTTACCTTTATAGTGATCTGAACTCCCAGTCACTTGGATAACAAGGAAAGCTAGCTACTGTGACCCTCCAGTCGCATGGATAACCCTTCTTCCCAATGCCTGCAGTCTAGATTTCCCAGTTTTGAGCATGCGACCCTAGAATCTGAGCCACTTTTTCAGGGCTAGTATCTAGTCCTCTTCCCAGAACTTGATAGAACTTTCTAGAATGATGAATGACACAAGAAAAAATCCATTAATGCAAAACTTATTCAAGAACTTAACCTAACCAAGCTAACCATGACAGACATTTCGTCAAACACATTGTGAACATGTAATCCACATGTCATAAATGCATATTGAAACATAGGGGTCTCATACTTACATGAAAATCATCAAGAAGGTCTAATGCCCTTTCATGATAGTCGCAATAACATCTATTAGGTCATGCATTCAATAACCATCCATTTAGCAATCAAAACATGATAAGATCCATAACTAGAATATGTCATGAAACCATGCTTATAGCCAGCATAATAACAATAAAAAAATAGTCATGAAAGCCACATCATAACAAGTACATTTACTCATAAAAGACAAAAGGAGAAGAGCTCTCATTAACATATGAAAAATTCCAACCAAGTTAGGGACTTCCACGTACCACCCGGCCATAGATTAGGCTGAACCAAATATTTCTTTTAGTCAATAACCCCCATGCCATATTCTAAGTGTGAATGTGGGACTCACAAAAAACAACCAAGGCTTCCTAAGGATTTACTGGAATCTCGCCAAAACTAGTCAAGGGACTCTTAGGCTCGAAACAATCACCTACACAACCAGGCTTTACCGAAATCTCGCTATTACAGGTCAAAGATTCCTAGGCCCAAATGAAAACATACACTACCAGGCTTTACCACATTCTCGCCAAAACTAGACAAGGGATCACTATGCCCTAAACAAGCTTTGATGCCTTCGGGTTTCTTCACCAATACCTTGAGGAATTTTCCCGTCTCCACCCTCAAGCTTTACCGCAATCCTATCATCACCAGTCGAGGGATTCCTAGGCCCTTGGGAATTTTCCTGAGATCACCTCACCAAGTTCCAAAACCATCCGACAATCAAAAGCTCAACCAAATGAAAGGACCCATCACACCATGGCTATTCGGAAATGGAAAGGCAAGGTTGAAGCCACTATTACACCTGGAAGAACCTCTTCCAATGATAACAAGAGAAACAAATACACACATGCATGTACCATGCATGCCAAAACTAGCAAGGAAATCATACATGCAACTCAATACTTTCAAAGTAATCCTATTGTAGCCGCTTGATCCAACTCTTCCTTGCTTGATCCTTTCTTTCCTTTGCTTTCTTGTCCTTCCTTTGCCTCCCTTTCATGAGAGAGAGAATAGAGAGAGAGCTCCAAAACTAAAATGACAAAAGGTTGTGAATTGATCCTCGGAAGCCTTTATATTATTGAGGCCTCTATTTTCTTCAATTTCCTCTATCTTTCCTCAAATTTCCTCCTTACGTGCAACTTGTGACCTTTCACCTCCCTTTTCTCATATTTTCCTTTATTTTCATAAATACAATTCCAATTAATGCCTCTTTTCCTTTTCAAAGCCTTTGTCAATTTCCCCTTAGCCATAATAAACAAAATGAACACCCACTGGGATGTTTTTCCCAACATTCAGATTGGAATACCTGTCCCATAACCTTGGTCTTGTTTTCTTCCTTTATTAACTTTATTAAATGAACTTTTAACCTGAGGATATTATAAAAGCTCATGAGAATTAGTTCTTATTCTAGCAATGTTCATTTTCTTCTTAAAATTAGACAAGACATAATATAATTTTGGTTTTCGAGATTGGACTTGACCACCTCCTTATAATGTCTTACTTTCCTTTTTTTGTCTCTCTCTTTGTTGCCCCACAATTTATCCTTAAATTTGAAATTAATAATATTTTCAATATTATATGGATTCTACAATTTGATCTCCTTCTTTATTCCCCAATGGACTAGCTAAGAGTGGGCATCCTTATGCCACCATCACTTGAGCTGAATGTGTGGTTTTTCGATAGAGTTAGAAGAAAATTTAGGAAACTTCTTGGCCTCCATGTTGTATAGTTTCTTCTTACACATAAGATACCTAGTCATAGTCATGCTTTCAATGAGGGAAAAACTTGCTTTAATTAGGAGAATAAGATAGGAAGTATTTCCTTTAATATCAATGTTATAGGTTATAAATTACTTTAAATTTGTTCAATCTTCCTAAACAACTCTTTAGATATATCACGACATGAAACTTAAACATCCATATAAAATATTAAAAATTAAAAAAAAAACTTCTTTACAAATTATTTTCCAACCGATAATAAATTTTCAAAACTCCCTTTATCTTTTTCTTAATATTATAATTCTAATTAAACTCATAATAAATACCAACTTTTATATATATATATATATATATAATATATATAACTTTCGCCATTGCATATATATAATTAAAATTAAGAGTATCAACCCATGATAAGAATGTTAAAAACTATTATGAAAGTTATTATCTTTATACTAATTTTTGACATATTATTATTGAAAACTCGATCATCTTTTAAATTAACTTTTGATTATCGAAAAGTCAATCATCATATGTAATGTTTACATTTTATTCCTCCTCCTCAAGAACTAAATAGATTAATGTTTTTCTCCTTTAAATATTATTGACTATATTTTCATTATTGATTTAAAAAACTATTTCAATTATAAATATAATAAATTATTATAGTTACATAATTTTATATCATTTTATATATTTATAATTATTTATTTATTTATTTTGTAGGATAAATTTCCAAAATTATTATGTGTATAAGTGTATTTATTTTGAAATATGAATTTACAATTTTAATTTAATTATCTATAATTACTAGATGGATGACAAAGATATATTTTTGAATATTTATAAAAGTATATACAAATGAAAGGTTGAGATTTGTGTTCAAATTAGTTATGTGTTTTTTAGGTAAATTGATTGATTAAAAAATAAAATCATATAAACAAGTGTCATAAAAACTGAGTTATGGTCTTATGGGAATGTGGTATTGTAACAAAGCCAATTTATATATTAAGAATCTCTATTGTAAATTAAGGATAAATCTCTATGACTAAGAATCTTATTCCATGTTTTATTAAATGTATCTATGTTTAACTTATATTATTAAGTTTTTAATAATAATAATAATAATAATAATTTAAAATAAAGTTATAATTTTATGAGTTTTTATGAATTTTTTTAGTTTAACAACGTGAAATGTATCATTATGCCAACATGTATGTCTATTTTGGAAGAGGGCTTCCATAATTTTAATTTACTTATTCATAATTATTAGATGGATGGTAGGGATTTAACTTCCATATAATATTCTTACTAGTATATACAAATCAAAGGCAAAGATTAATTTCGAAAGTAGTTATGACTTTTTTGGCTCATTTAATTAAATTCATTAATTAAAAAAGTTGTGATATGAACCAGTATCATATGCAATGAGTTATGGTTTTTATGGGAACGTGGTGTATATAAGTCATGGTATTGTAACAAAACCTATTTAGATATCATGAATCTCCATGATAAAGTGAGCGTAAATCTCCATAGTCAAATATCATGTTTTTTTTAAATGTATGTATGTTTGAATTATATGTTGATCCCTTTTATTATTATTATTATTTTACATAAAAGTGTAATGTAGTTAATTTTTATGATTTTTTTTTTTTTAACTTTAGAAATTTGAAATGTATAATGATGTACACTTTTTCTTATATTGATCTCTATAAACATTTATTAATCATTTAATTTATATAATTATATTACTCTAATTTAATAAAAAAAAAATATAATATAATCAGCTATCAATAAACATTATAATATATAATCAATTCATTTAACTGAGCATTAAAACTTCATAAAATTGACCACCCATGAAATTTTATAAAGATACTAAAAGAAAATAATTTAATATAATAAAGCATTGAACACTACACTTTCTATGAATCTATATCCCATTAAAGGATGAGAAAACCAACCTATTGAGATTGGGTATTGAAAATATCTCGAGCAAGATTTGTGGAAGGAAATTAGGTGTAGCCAAAATATATAAAAATACACCCACTTTCTTTTTGCAATTGTACCTTTAAACTATGTTGTCAAGGCCATGCACTTTGATGGAGATAAGATGCTTCCACATGTAGGTCAAGGCCCCAAAAGTATGGTCACCTCAGCTAATAACATCGTGAATCGAGGATCAAGAACTGTTCACTGAACATCAAAGTAATGATCGTTTGAGAGGACAAGTCATTGGGACATGGTCTATGTTTCATCTCCTTGTTACACCTCTACCTATGTGGGAACTTGGCTTGGTCCATCACCTAAATTCTATGTTTCTAACTTATATTATTGATGGGTAAAATAGATAAACCATTTATAATTAGTATTTGACTTTGATCCATGAGCTAAATTCTATGTTTCCGATTGGCCATTGTTGATTGGTAAAATAAATAAATAAATAATATATATATATATATATATATATAAATATATATATATATATATATTAATAAAAAAATATGCAGTCAAATAAAAGTGCAATCGAAATAAAAGTTTTAGATATGAACAAACAAAACGAAAAAAAGAGAATAGGGAAAAGTAAAGGAAAAATTGTAATTATATTTTATGTTATAAAAAAAAAAAAAAATCATTGAATCAAATATATTACCACCTTTTTATTTAGCTGACCTCCATATTACTTAATAATGATTATAATTATAGTATTAAAGGTTGAAAATAGTGATAAAGAATAATTATATTAATTCTAAATGATTATGTTAATTTCTAGATCATTTTAGTTTCTCCTTATTTTCAATTTTT
Source organism: Pinus taeda (assembly GCA_000404065.3). NCBI lineage: Eukaryota > Viridiplantae > Streptophyta > Pinopsida > Pinales > Pinaceae > Pinus > Pinus taeda. The sequence goes on along the minus strand of APFE031079651.1, from coordinate 209,001 downwards.
TACATAAATGCAAAAACTAAGTATGCAACTCATTAATAATGAACCAAATGGCTTGAGATCAAATATAACTATCATATTTTATTGATCAAAAAATCTTAGAGCCCTGTCACAATGAATAAGTATGCACATCCAACACTATATATTTTTATAATGGACTTTAAAATAGTGAATATTGTGAGTGGCATGTGTGAGGGGGACTTCTCTTCTAGTTTGAATGCAATTTGTTTTACTTGTTAAAGAATGGTATAGGAACCACAACAAAGAAGTTAGATCTTGTGATGTGTTGTTTTTTTAAAGAATTGTTTTAGCAAATAAAGCCAAATTCGGTTACCCTTTTAAAACAAAGAATTTTTTACATAAATGCAAAAACTAAGTATGCAACTCATTAATAATGAACCAAATGGCTTGAGATCAAATATAACTATCATATTTTATTGATCAAAAAATCTTAGAGCCCTGTCACAATGAATAAGTATGCACATCCAACACTATATATTTTTATAATGGACTTTAAAATAGTGAATATTGTGAGTGGCATGTGTGAGGGGGACTTCTCTTCTAGTTTGAATGCAATTTGTTTTACTTGTTAAAGAATGGTATAGGAACCACAACAAAGAAGTTAGATCTTGTGATGTGTTGTTTTTTTAAAGAATTGTTTTAGCAAATAAAGCCAAATTCGGTTACCCTTTTAAAACAAAGAAAGAGGGAATTATATATCAATATTATTTGTGTTGCATGTCAATAAGTGCACATTGTACTTGAGCATATATCTCAAGCAATGTGTCATACAACAAAGCATCATTTTTTTGTCCTTTTGTTTTTTTGGGTGAATCGCCAGGGGTAGAAGCATTAAGAGCTTATAGGGCATGGTAGGTTGAGAACCATAACATGTGTCAAAAGGGAAATAACTTTTGGAGTTATGAACTATCTAATTATAGAAGTGCTATAGGATGTACATGATATAATTATCTCGTTATTTATGTGTATAATAAAATATGTGAAGGGCATGAATTAGGGTGTGATTGACCACCTCTCTCCCCATTCATCCCAGGATGAAAGGTAATGAAAAATTGGAGTTTGCAACCTAACATATGCCATAGTGTTTTCCAAAAATGGTTGAGGGACCTAGAGTCTCATTTAGATATAATAATATGAGGGAGGCTAAAATGTTCCCAAGTGTGGTAAAAAGTAGACGACTGGCTTGTTACATGTTGTTCCTTGGTGCAGGGAGTGAAAAAACCATTTTATAAAAACAATACATGATGACAAAGATGACAACATGATGTTAAGTGGCCATAGAAAAAATCAAGTGAGATGGACTCCCATGGGCATGTAGGAATCGGTAATGGCTAGGGGAATCCCATATTGTGATTAGCAAGTTTTGAGGTACTACAATGAGTGAAAATTTGAATAAAAGCATTGATTTATTTACGACAGGTGAAAATAAAGAAAGTTGTAATTGATGTAGATTTTTATTAATAACTTAAAAAGATGCATGTGCCTCCTTGATGACATGAAAATTTTCATTATTAGTTAGCTCACACAACCATTGCAATTAAAATAACCATCCATCTTTGATGTAGAAATCTAAAATGTGCATCTGATTTACCTTGATCGGGTACTAGACGGAACATAATATGGGACAAGATATAAGTAGAAGAGTATTGTTACTTCTAGTGATCATATGTAAGAACCCTAATGCCAAGGATTGATAGTGAAAAAATAAGGTGACTAAATAGATTGGTTGTTTGGTTAGTGATACCCTTCATGTACATTATTACTAAATGACATTGTTGAATGTAAGATGCCCCTTTGATGTACAACTAATTCTATAGTTTTGTTTTGTGATTAAGAAAATGAAATGATGATGATCGGTGTGTAATATTGTCTCCTTACATGGTAGATATTGACACCACTATTTGAGAGCTTGGATTAGGGCATATAATTCTTTATAATAGGCTTTATATCAAAGGTTGGAATCAAACATACTTCTGAAATGATAAGCAACCAATTGAACAACTTGAATGATGACAACACCAATGGCATAGTAGGAGGCATTTAACTCTACCTTAAAAGGTTGATGCAAGTTTGGAAAATGAAGAATGGGAGCATAAAGGAATATCTATTTTAGACACTTTAAGTTAGCATTGATTCGTGCAATCCAAATATTATGAAGAGGACATATCTTATATAAGAAATGAGGTATAAACTTCTAATAGAAATTGATTGCTATGAAAAATTTGAGTTTTTTTGGGTGGATAAGGGCATGGGCCAACCCAAAGGAGTTTTAACATCTAATTGATTGACCTAAATACTAGTGCAGGGTATAACGAATCCCAAATAATGGACAATAATTTTCTTAAACGAAGATTTCTTCTTTTCATCTATGGCTTACGAGCACATAACAAATCTAAAATGATGCAAAGATGGTGAAGTTTCTCATCTCAAATCTTACTGAAGATCATGATATCATCAATGTAGATAATAAGATAACATGTTGATATACGCTTATGGATATATGTTGCGTGTGAGTTTACTAATATCCTACATTTCGAGCGATCTCACCACCCATCATCAAGGACTTAGATAAAACATGATAGCTTAGAAAAAAATGTTGGGGTATTTATAAAGAAAGAATCAACTAATGACCGTTAATATGAATATGAATATGATCGTTAAAATATATTTTTAGGAAATAAAATATATTTATTAAAAATATTTCACCCATAAATAATAAAAAAAAAATTGACCATAATTTTTGTTTGCAAGCTTGGTAGGACTCTCTGATTTTTTGAGTTTTACATGTCCATTATTTCACCTCGCTACGGGGGAGGGTAGCACAAGATTCGAAACCACAAGATTATCTGGTTCAGTGAGACTTACATTCCACAGCCATCGCCACTTTGAGCTACCTCACGTGGACAATAAAAAATAGACAATAAATTTAAAAATAAATAAATAAAATTAAAATAAAATAAATAAGGTGTATTTATTAAAAATATATTTAACAACAATTAAAATAAATTATTAAAATATAAATAATAATGTTTTTTACTGTGATTTAAAATAGATTAAATTAAATTAATATGAAGTGATGGCACATAGAATAGTTGAGGATCGCGCGCAGCCCTCGCTGCTGCTACAGCTCCCAGCGTGAAGCAACATTTGCTGCACCTTAGTGGCCCTTGCTGCTAAGGTCAGAATGAAAAGAATAGGAAGGCGAGATCGCAGCTGCAGTATTCGGTAGGCAGCTACTGCCCTAGATTGTATTGGCCCTCAGTGGCCTTCTGCTGCTGAGGTTTGAGCATTATGGATCCAACGGAAGATGAAGATCATCATCACACAGATCACCAACAAGAATTAGAAGTAACAGAAAAAGATTTTGCTTCCCTCATCTTTGTAATGGGTCTAACAAAGAACAGAACGTCAGTTTCAAAGTTTGTTAAAAGAATGGAAGAAATACCAGAAATATCTCTCCCTCCAGCAGTCCCAAGAAAAGCAACACTCTTCTTGGCAGAACGAGGATTAGTAGGGTAGTTTACTGGGTTGTGGCCATCACCCAAGACTGTGCAAAAGTGGGTTGAAAGAAAATGGGCTGCATCAATATCTGGGAAGATCTCAATCAGATTCTATGGTAGAGGTTACTACACCTTCCACTTCGAAACCAAAGAGGTCTGTGATCTAATATTTAGGAATGGTCCATATTTTATGGGTACAAGGGGACTGTATCTAAACAGATGGACACCGGATTTTGATCCAGAAATGGATGTCCCAAACGCTATTCCAGTATGGGTAATATTTCTGCATCTTCCCCTCCACTATTGGGGAGATGATTCAGTCAAAGTTATAGGAAATGTTGTCGGGAAATACATAGACAGATGGGAGCCTAAAGAAAACATGCATGCATGCGCTTGAATCTGCGTGGAATGGATCTAGGTAAAGGTCTCCCAGAAGCTATCAAAATAAAAGTGGATCCATGGATGCACATACAACAATTGGACTATGAGAAAATCCCCTTCAAATACAAGGTATGTCATGAATATGATCATTTTGCAAATAGATGTACAAAAAATAAAGAAAATGAAAGTGAAAAGATTGAGGATTTGGAAAATAAATGGGAACAAGTTAAACGAAAGAAGATGGCCAACAAATAACTAGTCCAACACTCCTCTCTGCCCACACAATCTGCTGAAGCTCACTCCCTCTCGCCAAAAGTAAACTTAGCTAGCCATAACCCCTTTGATCGACTGCTCCCATTAGAGCCCCCATCCCCTGGAGCCAAATCTAGATCTAGATCTAGAACCCCACGCTCCCCAATCCCCCAACAGTCCCCCCTCTCCCCCAGAGATTCAATTCACCTCTCTCTCCCTCCCTAAGGAGACAGGATATTAACCAAAAAACAAGCTAAAGAAGCATTCCCCAATGAAAAAAACCAAAAAAAAGTTGGAAGAAAGACAAATAAAGAAATAAGGGATGAAGCGGCAGAAAAAGAAATGGCCCTAGGAACACAACAACCCATGGATACTTATCTAGGGAAAAGTACAGAAAATATGGACAAAAACCAGCATAAGGAGAAAGGAGCCATGCACATCCCAATAAGTAAATAATGATAAGAGTCTCCTGGAATTGCATAGGAATGGGGACACCTTTTAAGGAAAATGCAACAAGAGACATTTTGACAAAAGATAACCCAGATATCCTTATCATCTAGGAGACAAAAGTAAATAACCAAGAATCAGAAAATCTTAAAAAAAGTTTAGGCAATATGAAGGGGAAGCAATCCAAGCACCAGGAGCATGAGGAGGCATATGCACAATTTGGAAAAAAGGAATGTGGGAATTAATGGGGAAAAAACAGGGCAACACTGGATTTTAACGGATCTTAGGAGGATCAACACAGAAGAGAAATACAGGGTGATAAATATATATGCCCCAACCACAATAAGGAGAAAGAACAGTGTTGGGCAACAATTAAGGAAGTATTACAAGAGACACAAGTTGGAAAAATAATTTTAGGAGGAGATTTAAATATGGTTAGAAGCATAGAGGAAAAGTTTGGAGGAAACTATCAATCGGATCCATCCGGGAACTCTTTAGAAGAAATAATGGAACAATATAGCCTTTTGGATATTCCTCCAAATAATGGAAAATATACCTGGAATAACAAGAGAGTGGGTAAAAGTAACATAAAAGAAAGATTGGACAGAATTCTGATCCAAGAAAACATAGCAGCAATGTATAGCTCTATCAAATCCAAAATTATTCACACCACATCTTATGATCATAAGCCGATTTAATAGCAATGGGAAAAATGGAAAACCAAGGCCCACCCCCGTTCAAGTACAACTCAATCTGGGACAGTAGCATAGAAATCAGCGAATTAGTTAAAGCAGCATGGGCACCAAGAATATCAGGCTCACCACAGTACATATGGGAGACACAATTAAAAAGTGTAAGAACCAAGCTAAAGGAATGGGCAAGGTTAAATGAAAAAAAAAAAGAAAGAAAGAGCTACAACAGAAAATGGACAACATGCAGGCTGAAAAAGAATGTAAAGAAGAAAGCAATCAAGACTACCTAAAAGAGAAAGAAATATTCTGGGAGATATACAGGGAAAACAGGAAAGAGGAGAAAGAGGCCAAACTGAAATCTAGAAGCCTTTGGATCAAGGCAGGGGACAATAATACGTATTTTTTTCACAACAGTGTGAAAATCAGAAGAGCTAGAAACCAGATAGAAAAAATACAAGTGGAAAATCAAGAAATCAAAGGAGCGGAAGAAATAAAAAAAGCAACCCACAAGCACTTCAAAAAATTACTGTCAGCAACGGAGGAAATGGATGAATATGAAGAAATTTTGCAGCATTCAAAGAAGAAAATAAAAAAAAGAACAAAACAAAGACATGTGCAAGGATCTCACAAAAGAAGAAATTATGGAGGCCATTTGGAGCCTGCATCCGGACAAAGCACCCAGGCCAGACAGATTCACAATATCCTTCTACAAAAATCATTGGGATACAATCAGAAAGGATTTCTTAAGAATGGCAAAGAATGTTTTCAAAAAAGAAAAATGGGAAGCCACACAAGATCTTGCTTTGGTTCCAAAGTAAGCAAACCCCTCCACCTTCAATAGGTTCCGACCCATTTCTCTGTGCAATTCCTCGTACAAGATAATAACAAAAATAGTGGAAAATAGAATAAATAAAGTGTTGCACATAATTATCTCAGAAAACCAAGGAGGGTTCATCCCAAACAGACAAATCATTGACAATGTCATAATAGTTCAGGAAGCTATCCACTCCAGTATCTTAAAGCAAGAGAAAGGAATGATAATCAAACTAGATAGGGCAAATGCTTTCAATAGAGTCAGCCACCCATATCTAATGGTTGTACTTTAGAAACTAGGCTTCTCAAAAGAAATAATATAAGTGATACAAGAATGCATATCAACTCCCTAGATCGCCCCCCTCATCAATGGAAGACCCAGTGAATTTTTTCAAAGCACAAGAGGCCTTAGGCAAGGCTTCCCTCTATCACCATTTCTCTATATAATAATGGTAGAAACTCTTAGTAGAGCATTGGAAACTCATAGGAAAGAAAGAACTATCACAAGACTGAGAATAGCAAAAGGAATAAAAAACATAAATCATTCCTTGTTTGCAGATGATACATTGTTGATGGGAGGAACATCAACAATAATAGAAAGAAGATTCAAAAAAATAATGGATGCATTTCTACAGGTGTCAGGCGGACTTTTGGATAATACAAAATGTACGATCTATGGGTTGAACATTCCATCAAGAAATATGCAAATAATTTCCCAAATCATGGAAATCTCGACACAGGAAAATTGGAATCACTTCCTCTATTTGGGATTACCAATATCAAAAGAGAGCATGAAGGCAGAAATATGGACAAAACAAATTGGGAAAATGCAAGATAGGATAAAGAATTGGGGAATGACGTGGTTAAATATGGCTGGAAGGGTGATATTAATTAAGGCTCTCCTTGCTACATTACAAATATATCAATATGCTCTAATCATGGCACCAGCAAGTGCCCACAAGCAAATGGAATTAATTTGAAGAAGTTTTCTCTGGTAGGGTGGGAAGTAGGAAAACAAAAGGTTCATTTTGGTGAGGTGGGAACAAGTAATTCTACCATATGAGCAAGGAGGCTTGTCCATTCGGTTGCATGAACTCATGAATGCAGCCCTGGGAATGAAAATTGTTTGGAGACTCATAACAAGTAACACGAGCTAGTGGAAAAAAGCCTTCATAAATAAATATCTGAATGGTTCCAAGGAGAAACTACTGAATGGAAACTTCCCAATAAGACAAAGCACCCAAGTATGGAAGCTAGTCAAAAGAGTCATTCCAATAATGAGCAACCACATTTCCAAAACTCCAGGGAATGGACAAAAAATCTCGATTTGGGAAGCCAGAATCATGGGAAAAGACCCATTACAGGATCACCCAGAAATGGATGGCATTCAAGAGTGGATGAGAGGGAAAGGCTTTAATACCTTACATTCAATCTCCTTGTGGAATCAGAAGGAATGGAAGGAATGGAAAAGGCCAGCAATCCCAACAAACATGGAAGGAATGGAACAAAATCAAGCAACATCTAAAGGGGGTAGCACCAATTCATCATGATGAGGAAGATAATTACCTTTGGGACCCAAGTAATGGGCAACATACAGTCAAAACTGGATATAAAATTCTCCAAGATCAAACCAATCAACAAGATTGGGAACCATGGAAAATAGCATGGAAATCTGAAAGTTTGCCTAAGATAAAAATTTTCATTTAGACGTTATTAAAAGGAAAGATCCTGACTGGCGAAAACCTTAAAAAAAGAGGATTCCAAGGGCCATCAAGGTGCCCATTATGCCAGCAGGCAGAAGAAACCATTCAACACTTATTTCAGGACTGTAAATTCTCAAGAGAATGCTGGGAGCAGCTCATGAGCCCGCTGGAAGTAAATATAGACTATGGTAAACCATTGTTGGAATTTATCAAAATTCTAGAGAAAGTATACCCATATGCAACAAAGAAGAAAGTCACAATTATAAGAATCTGGAAATGCATTCCAATAGTCCTATGCTAGAAAATTTGGCTGACTCGGAACAAGTGCATCTTTAAAAACAAAAATCCTAGAATTGGAAAAACATTATAAAAAACATGGGGATTAACTTCAGAAATATTCAATGAAAAAGGAATTGCTCCAACGGATTATAGTATCCTTCAACAAGAAGAAAGAGAATGGCTCAACAAAGCCATAATAGATAACAATGGTAAAAAGGGACAGAGAAAAGAAAGCTCAGGGAAAAACTGGAAACTGAGAATGACTGAAGAAGAAATTGAAAGTTGGAAAAGACTACAAAATGGATATTGTTTGCAATTTGATGGAGCCTCCAGGAATAATCCTAGAAAGGCAGGAGCAGGTGAAACAATTTTTTATCCAAGTGGGAAAAAAATTGTCACATATGAATGGGGATTGGGACAAATTTCAAATAATAAGGCTGAAGCTTATAGCTTGCTCTTAGGGACAAAAATAATTAAAAAAAGAGGAATCCAAAATCTAGTAATCCTAGGAGATTCAACCATCATAATTGAGGCAATGATCTGAACCCAAAGTCCAAGCAACGAGTTTATGAGTAGAACTATCAAAAGAATAAGAAGGAATTTAGAAGACTCTGGTAGTGTAACTTTCAAACATATAATGAGGCTTCACAATCAGCAGGCGGATTTCCATGCAAATCAAGCAGTGGAGATGAATGAAGGAAGAGTCTGGGAGAACAATGAAGAATACCATCACTCTGTGCCATAAGATCAAAATGAATTTGAAAAGATTAAAGTACTAGGAAAAAAGGGACAAAGCAAGATAAATCTTGGAGAAAATAAAAGAAAAAAAAAACACAGCAAATAAAAAAACACACAGCCCAAAGAAATCTCAGAAAATCATGGATAGGCAGAGGAAAAAGCAAGGAAAAAAGGATATGCAAATTATCACTGTCAGAAAATGTAATCTAAGTCATAAGTTTCATGAGCAAGTAAAGCACAACTCAGAAGAAAATCGAGCCAAAGAAGGAAAAAGCACGCAAGTGACAGCTCTAAGTTCAACGCATGGGGGGATCGTTTCAACTATAAGTATGGAGGCAAGCCGGCAGCGCATCAGCATCACGGTTTTAAAAGAGAGTGGATAAGGGAGTGATTTGTGATATGCTTTGAAGCTTTTATTTTCCTGAGCCCCGTGACTGGCCCTCGACACTTCATAGCGCTTCCAGCCTAGCACTCTCGAAGCTTAGTCATTCTTTGGTCAGCAAGAGCAGCTGCTCTCTGCGCATTCCATATCCCCTTCCTCACGTAGGCTTCCACGCGGTCTATAAGGTGCACTCAGCTACCATTACTCCCTCTAACCTGCTTAACACCACCCCCTCTACCTCGTCCATCTACAAACACACATCAGCTAGCAGCCTTTTTATCTCCCAGCGCTCTGTTTTTGTTTGACAAGCCACTGCCTATAATTTCTTGCTTCATCCGCTTCTTGCTTCTCTTTGATCAACCTTTGCCTTCCATCATCTAGCTCCCATCGTAGAGTTTCAATATCTGCTGCATATTACCTTCCTCTCTCCAAAATCGCAGGCCCTCTAACATATTATCTACCTCAGCGGCAATATGCTACACAAAAAGTTCAGAACAGGGGCCATCAAATTAGAGCAACGAAGGATCAAGGGAGCACAGGCAACTACAACAAAGCAAGGGGAAACAATAGTCAAATGGAGTTTAACTCCATGGAGAAGGTAGCCAGGAACAACTCATGCCCAACATGCAAAGGAAACAAGGTCATGATACATTGGCTACAACAGTCTCTCAAAGATCTAAGAAGTGAAATGAGAATGGAGTATAGCTTTTAGAAGCAAAATATGGCAGCGCAACAACATGAGATAAAGGATCTGAAAACCAAGTGTAAGCATTTGGAGGAAGCAATAGAATACTACAAGAGCAACACTATGAGTAGTGAAGGAGAAAACTCAGTCAACAACAACAGCATGACTGAAGCAGCCCAAGAATATTCAGTCAACAGGCCATAAATCCAATGAGAATTTATGTTATGTAAATTTGTTTTCTTAGTAGGTCAATACGTCCAACAGTATCCTAGAATAGTTAAAAGAATCTATGAAGTTTGGAAATTAAACACAAGAGAAGGGATTGCACTCTCGTCTCGTTGCTTAGTCTACTATCGCAATATAGCTGAATGTAATAGGAGCTTTCTCCACACCCTTTTTTGGTAATATATCATCTAACCGATCTTGTTAAAAAAATAAATAAAAATAAAATAAATATATTTATTAAAATATTTGTCCATAAATTTAAAATATTTTGATCACAATAAAATAAAATAAAAGATTTTGATCACAATAAAATAAAAACAAAAATTAAAAATAAGAATATTTATTAAAACAATATTAAAATATAATAATAATATGTTTGACTACAATTTAAAATCGATTTAAATTATATTTATTAAATTATATATTTATTTATTAATAAGGTTGTTTAGCACAAAATAAAATAAAATAAAGAAAATAATTTGATACTGGATTAATTAAAAAAGGTTATTTTCTAGAATTTATTGATTAAATGAAATTTTTTATTAAAAATTTTTTATTATAATTTTTAAAATTAATAAAATGGGAAATAAATTGAAAATGTGAAAAAACTAATATGAATAGCAACTCGTTCACTTAATAATGTAAATTTGACTTATGACTACTATTCAATTAATTATTTCCCTCGACAGGGGGTGACACAAACGCGATTGAGGGGGCATGTGGATCCCCATCCATTGCCAGTTGTTAATCATGCAGGGAGTAATGAGACAAGATGGGGGGCTCTCGAACCTTCAATGGAACTAACGGGAGAACAAGGGGTTTAATTGCCTATTTAGGTGGAGGATGGCCTTAGTGTGTTTGTGGCAGGAGATGAGAACGTGAGGAGAGTGGAAGTGCAACACTTTTGTTCACTTGCTAGGTATCAAGAGAAAGCCGAAATGTCGGGGTGGTAAGGCGTCGACGGGTGCCATAAGTCTGTGTGCCTAGTTTTGTCTCCAAGAATTCACCTGGGATCCCAGGCAACCACAATTAGAGAATTGGGTTCGAGTAGGTGTTTTCACCTTCTTTGGTCTGTGTTATCTACACCTATTGGTCACTAGTGGACTGCAATAGTGGAACTTTGTCATCCGCCAAGCTTGGGTAATTCTCTTTCCCTAGTTTGGTTTTTGTAGATTGGTTTTGATTTAGATTTTGTTGTTAATCTCTAGGTCATTAGTCAAGGGGGGTGGTGGCTTTGTTGGGCCAAGATAGTCGAGCGCCCGGAGAGGGAGTCTGAGCGACAATTGAATAGGTATGGGAATCACCGGAGAGGGGAGATATTTGGTGTTATATGTATGGTGTGTACGCCTCTAGTGGACAAAACTATTTGCCTACTAAGTCCTACCTATGAGTCCTATATCCCATCCCTGTGTTAGGAGGTTCACCTGGTCTAGGGGTTGATGTGACTTGGAGTCTCGGGGGGAAGAGATATTATTCCTGGGTGTGTTTTGAGGGTGGGAGTGCCAAAATGTAGACCCTCTACAGCTAGAGTGGTTGTCTCCGTCGAACTGGGGGCAATGTGCTAGCTGGTCACTACGTTTATGTGAATTCGAGGGGTTGGAGCATCCCTGTGGAATTGGGTGGTCGAGGGTAGCTTGGAGCTGGTCGGGTGACAACCATATACAGAGCCCAGGATGAGACATCATTGAGTGGAGGGTGGATGGAACTGAGTGCCAATGCTCGTGGGTGTGCTAGTGCCTGCGAGATCAAAGCGAGTTCCTATGCTTGTAGGAGTGCGATATTGTTTTTCCTGTAGGTATGCAAAGACAAAGAGGTAGACCCGTCGAGTGGGCTGCCAACGTGGACATAATGACAATAGAGGTGGTGGTTCCTCTTCCTCCAGTGAGGCACATTCATCTAGCCTGGATAGAGAGGAGGGGCTCGCTCAGATTCATGTAATGCCTCCTGACCATGTAGTTCAGGCTACCACATTGGACTCCATTGTTGAACAACTTAGGAGGATCTAGGCCAACCTAGACATCCTTTGGGACCATAGGTATGAGGACCAAAACGATAATGTTACCTATTAGAATGATATTGAATTCACCCAAGAGTAAATTTTTGTGCAACTAGCACTTGTCCATTGTAGCCAACATAGAATTCATGATCTAATGCGTGAGATTGAGGAGTGCCTGGAACACATTGAATTTCACTAGCATGATTAGGAAATTCAAAGGGAGCATTCATATCATGTAGATATGCATCCATCACATCCACCACCCTGATATGAATTTTCTAGGTTGTGTTGTAATTTTGGCAGTTTTTTGGCTTGTATGGCTGAGAAGCCCTCCAGAAATAAGGTGCAAATTGAAAAATCTTATGTTGTGTATTATATCTCTCCTCGCCAACAAATCCAGTTGAAGTGAGGTAGGACGAGTTGATGACTAGCAATATGTACTTGTTTTATCGTTAGTAATATAAATTTAGTGGTTCGATTGACAAAAAAAATAAAAATTTAATTATTTAGTTTTAATTTGAACGAAGAAATATTAGGATTGGGTATATTGATAATAAATATAATAATGGTAGAAATAAAAGATTAATTAATAATCATGATAATAATGAGGAAATATAAAAGAGACAGGAAAAAACATAAAGAAAAGAATAGAAGGAGGAGGGGGTGAATATGCAAACATAAAGTAATATAGGGAGAGAAGAAAAAGGGGGCAGAACCGAAAAGGGGGGAAAGAGAATAGGGAAGGGAAAGGTTTGGTTAGTGGTTGAGGTGGTGGATAATAGGTTTTAGCGAGTCACTGAGCTTGTACCCATCTTTCGTATTTAAATTATTTGGGTGATTTTCGATCTCTAAGGCTTCACTAATGAGGCTGGTAGAATGGAAAGGGGCATGGATAAAGGATTTTTGTTTGTTCAAAGATGAAAAGGTGTTTGGTCTTGAAGGAATGTTGAGATAGAGTTGAATTTAAAACATAGTTGTGGGAAGTATTGACAATGTGCCCCTTTAATTGGGCTTTAAAGGACCTACCAGTTTGGCCAATGTAGGACTTGCCACACGAACTAGGAATGTGGTAGAATTTGGGGTCGAGAATTGTATCAATCCGATCCTTGGGAGACCTTAATGATTGTTTTAAGGTTTTGTTGGATTTAAATAAAGTTTTTATGTTCTTTTTGCTAAAAATTTAGAGGTGATATCATTGGTGCCTTTTATGTATGGAAGAGAAAGGAGAGCCTTGGGAGGGGGAGGTGATGAGAGTAGGAAGATTTAAAGGATTTATTGATTTGGGAAGTAGAGTAACCATTCTTAATGATGGATTTGGTTAGGTGAGCTCCCTCAGAGGCTAGAAATTGAAGATTAGAGATTTTGATAGCTCTAATGAATAGGGTTTTAAGGAAAATTGTCTTTTACATGGGGTGACGATGAGAGTTATCAAGGAGGTATCATTCAATGTGAATTTTCTTGTGATACACTTCAAAGGAAATGGATTCAACATAGAGACGATAAACAAGGATATCAAAATGGGAAGGTAGGAGTGTTCTTTCAATTCCACTATAAATTGGATGTGCAGGGAAAGGTTATTGAGGTGATGGAGAAAATCCTGGAGGGAAGGAAGCCCATGAGGCCACACTAAAAATGTGCCGTCAACAAACCGGTACCAACATTTTGGTTTTAAGTTCCAAAAATCAAGGGCCATAGACTCTAAATGTTCCATAAATATATTTTCAATGATCGGAAAAATGGAGGATCACATTTCCATTCCCTTTATTTTTTCATAGCAAATGACATTGTTGGAGAAGAAGGTGGAGGATAAACATATTTTAATAAGGTTAAGGGTTTCGATGTTGACCAACTTAGAGATTAATTCTAAGGCTTTAACAACATGGATTTTGGTAAAGAGGGATTCAACATCAAAGCTTACATGATGTCATTGGGGTCAAGATGAAAGGTTTTGGATGAATTGGGAGGAGTCTTTAATAAAATATTCAGACGTGCCAATGAAGGGTTGAAGATTGGTGGCTAGGAAGCAAGACAATGCATGAGTGAGGGCTCTAATAACACTTGCTATGGGTCATAAGGGAATATCCTTTTTATGGATCTCTGGTTTACCATAGATTCTGGGGGTCACAGGATGTTAAGGGATGAGCCACTTATATCAACATGATTATGAATTGTGGAAATTTGCACTCACAAATAATATAGAAAGCAAATGAAACTTGAATATTTCCTTGATGAGCCTCGTAAGTGTTCTTGAGGCATTGGTGGGACCGAATGACATAACCTTCCATTCTAAAAGACCACTTTTAATTTTAAAAGTTGTTTTTCTAGTATCATTAGTCTTGAGATGGAGTTGATGATAGCCTACTTGGAGGTACAAGTTAGTAAAATAATGCATCGCTTCCAAATGATCCAATAGATTCTCAATCCTTGAAAGATGACACTTATTATTGACCATGATTTTGTTGAGATTCCTTTAATGCATTGTTAGACATCATTTGTTATTCATCTTCTTAGGAATAATGAACAAAAGAGAGAAAAATAGGGAAGAAATTAGTTAATGTACCCTAGCCTTTATAAGCTTCTTCATTTGTTTCTCTAGTTCCTCATTTTCATCCTGCAATAACCCATAAGTAGGTGCATTTGGTACAAACCCCTAAGAATAAAATCAATAGAATGTTTAATCTTGCATTATGGGGGGAAACCTTGACACTCTTAAAACACATTTTGATATCCATCTAATATATTTTGATGTGATGTGGGACCTATTGTATTATAGTACCTAGTTTGATTAGACACACCACACATTAATAAAGGAATTCCTTATGTTGTACTTATTCAATTGTTGCATGATCATTCAAGAGTTGTGTGAATATGTTAGCTGATGGGCCACATAATTGGATATTTTATAAAGCCCATTTGGTCTTTCCTAGACACTTAAAAAAAATTTAACCCCTTTATTTGCACATTATAGATTTCATTCATAGTATTAATGGGTCCCTAGGAATTCAATTTCCCCTTGCTTATTATGTGTCCAATATTATTTACTTTCGCGGAATATTGAGAGAATATTGAGTGAAATCTAAAGATCTGTAGAATTAGAGAATTTAGGGACCTATTCCCTACCGCAAGATGCTATAGGCTGCTACAAGATGGATAATAAATGAACGAATATTACGAAATTATTAAACAGATTCAGGAGCTCCATTGATTGAGAAAATCTAGGGATGTGTTTCATGCTACAGGAGAAACCATATTTCAATATCTAATAAAGATTCCTCCTTCTCGGGACTAGATCCATTTTTCTAGGATTTTTGGAGGGAAGCAGTTCCCCTCTTTAAGGAGGATGCCCTTCAAGTATTTTTGTATAAATAAAGGGGCATAGGAGCCTAATCAAATGTTCAAATTAGTGGGAATAGACTCTGAGGAGTAGCAGGCTTCTTTTCCTAGTATTTTGTTATGTATGGAATCTTTTGACATTGAATGAAAGCCATCTTATTTTCAGTCTGATCGATCTCTAAAGGGACTTGAGTTTCCTTGGGTTAAATTCCAACCCTAGGTACTCAAGCCCTTCTTATACTTTGTTCTCTTTCACACATTTAGTGCAGTTTCATTTTCTAGTTATTCCCATTTAAAAACAATCTTGATTATAGAGTTGAGTTCCATATTTATCTTTCCATTGTCTACATGGTTTCTTTGGTTCAAGATTAACAAAATTATTTATGTTCATGCATGCATAATTTATATCTTAGTTTTCATCCATTTGCTTCTCTGCAATGTTATTTATAAATCTTGCATATTAGCTAGTTTGAAATTGGTTAATGACTTTCGTTAAGTAGCATTAAAAATTATATTATGTTGGTAAAATAGGATGGTTATGTGTCTTTAATAAACACCTTTAAATTTTTCATGTGCCCCAGAGAACCCTTCTTTCACTTATATTCCAAAATTCCACAGTCTTTCAGTATACACAATTTTGTTATAGGTGGAGGATAATTCATATTTTTGGCTAAAAGATAGGCTATTGGATTCCTTTAAGAATTGGAACAGGATAATCCATCTCTCCTTGATCCATCTCGACCACCAGCATTCACCTTCCTGCCTTCTCCTTCATCAAATTTTCTCTTAGCACTTTCAAGCAGCACTTATAGGACAATCCTATAACACTATGGAAAAACATCTAGATGCATTCATATTTGCCCCACAATACTCCTAACCACCCCTAAGCACTCCATAATGATCATAAGTCCATAAATATGAATAAATGGATTTAGAGACCTAGTAGGAACTTTACGTTGGTTAATAAAGTAGATAGACAATCATTCACAATAATCCTATAGAAAAATAGTAGTACTTTTTTATTGAATTTATCACGTGTTAATGAGCTTATTTAAATTTGATTCCACTTGGATTCGAGCTTAAAAGAATCCAAAATAATAACAAAATTTACCCCATAACATTTTCACTTGACTAGTCTAGGCATTTGGGCACTTAGATCACCTTATTAGTTCATTGCTCTAAAATTTATGGTTTATGGTAGTAATTTTCTACTATTTTTTAGCACATGTTAACAAGGCTCTTTTGAGTTGGTTCCAATTGTATTGAGTGTTTGAAACATTCTAATTAATAAATAAAAAAACCTCGTAGTATGTTCACTTGATCAAGCTATAAATTTGATAGGTTAACTAGCTCACTAATTCTTGAATTTCTGGTTTTTAGAGCAGTGATTTCTGCTTTTTTTAGCACACATTAACAAGGGTATTTTTGAGTGATTCCACTTGGATTGGAGTCCTAGGGAATCCTACTTAATAAAAAAAAAAATCCCATTTATTTTCATTTGATTTTCTTAGGCATTCGACAAGTTATCTAGAAAAGTAGCAATCTTGTAGCAATCATGTAGCAAATTTCTTTCAAGATCTTCCTTGCCGAGATTCACTCCAAATTCAAGGTAGAAGTATATTTATAACCTATGAATTCTCTGAGGCCACTTTCCTTGAGCTGAGGTTTGGTTAGGTCGCCACTTATCTCTTAAATTACTTGCTTCTTGAATGTTTATTTCTACAATTGGTTTAGATTTCCTTTATGCAATTTACTTTATGAAAAGTGTGATTTCCTTGTTGCAAGAGTAATCTAGGAATTTCCTTTCATACAAAATAAAATATATTTCCTTTCCAGCAAGATAAATTATATTTTCTTAGTTGTAATTATGCTTTAAATTGTTTCAAATAGAATAGGCTTCCCTTATTTCATTTGCTTTCCAACAAAAGTAGAATAGGTTTGCTTATTGTTATTTACCTTTTGCAACTTAGGATTGGTGGCTTACCTGGATATTTTCTCATTTGAAGTTGTTTCATTGCCTTACTTGCATCAAAGGGAGTTAGACCAGGAAGAGGAAGTTGTCTGTTGCACATACAATGTCGACCCCTCTTAAGTTTGGACAAACCCTGAGTTGATAATTTAAGTTGGTAGCCTTGGTAGTTGCAACATTATTGTTGCAATACCAGGGTTCATTTCTTTTTGGCGCCATTACCAAGGAGGGTTTCAAACCAAGAACCCTCATGTTCCTGGAATGATTCCCTCTTTCTTTTTTGCAAAAATAAAAAAATGCATTAGACATCAATTTTTTTTATAAAAATAAAAAAATATGTATTCAACACCACAAACTCCCCCACTTGACCATGTGTAGGTAGATGAAGAAGATGTGGAAGATAAGTTAGAAGGAGGCATGGAGAAACTCTACTCTGTCAGCCCATATCAATAATGGTCTTATCATACCCAACCTTTTCAACCATATCAGGGGTCTTAGGCCATTCCTTATTTTTATCCATATCAACACCAACCTCCCCAATGGGGTGATCCATATTTTCCTCCATATTCATGGTGTTATCCTCTCCAATATGCAATTCCTCCTATTATTCCATATCAACACCAACCTCCTCAATGGGGTGATCCATATCTCCCTCAACGTCCTCAATATCCTCCATACCAAGCTCAATTCTTTCTATCCCATTCAACTCCACCAAAACCACATCCTCAACCACAACCATTTCAAAGACCAACTCCCACTCATCTACCTATACAACCATTTCAAAACCCAAGCAATAAAGTAACTCATGCCACTTACAATGTTGAGATACAAAATATCCAAAGAAATCCTCTGGATCCAAATGTAATTCATTTTGGATCCAAAAGAGTATTGCAAAGAAGAAATTTTCTTGTTCCTATTGAAGAACAACATCCAACAAAAGAAGATCTAGAGGAGATTAAAGAATCATGGACCACATTTGATGCAGAGTAGCCATCAGAGCCCGAGATTGAATAATTTCTACAATATTTATCATCAGATCCTTTATGTGTTCAAGGGACTAATCAAAAAATAGTAGAATATTTGAATGGCATGGCAGAAGAAGGCATATAGAATGATCCAGATGAAAAAGTGACCCAAGGGTATCACAACTATATTGAAATTTGGTTCCTGACAATCACTAAGTAGGAGCACCACTCTCTTCAACAATGTTTTCCATCATCAACGTCAAAGAAACTAGTCTATCATATTTAGGTACATGTCAAAGCATATATTTTGAGCCTACACATGAGTTTATCTGTCATCTTGTTATGCACATGGACCCATTGGACGTATTCTTGTACTTGAAAGAGAATTTCTTTTTTCAAGTAGAGTAAGATAGAGGAATAAAAAAATAAAAAAAAAAAGGAAAAAGAGAAATAAATAAGAGATAAAAATAAAATCTCAGGTGAAAACCTCCTTTGAGGTGCCTGAGATTGGCTCACTGATTGAAAACCTACATGAGGGAGTCAATGGGTTGAAAAAAATAGAAAAAGAGAAAAAAGGAAAAAAGTTCCTAGGTGAAAACCTCCTTTGAGGCGCCTAAGCAGACTTGCTAGTTGAAAACATCATTGAGGCAACTAGCAGGCCTAAAGAAAAAAATGAAAAAACAATAAAGTAAAAAAAGGAAAAAATAAATGATGAATTTTTTGTTCCAGTATCATCTATGTGTTTGCACGGAAGTACTCTTCCACCTGCATAAGGAAAAGAAACATTCAGCACCACAAAAAGAGAAAAAGAAACAAATGACTGTTACATAGTATTTTGTTACATCTCCCATACTACCCTGTGACATACCTCGAAGTGCCTAAAAATGGTAATCATGCAGTGTACCTATCCAAATATGCAACTTAGATCCTCCCTAGAACACTAATGGAAAAATGCCTTGAGCTTCCCCTGAAGAAAAGGGCTCTAAAACCCTAATTTGAGGATCATCGCTCCCCTGACATTTGCAACCTGTGTTGGTCACTAGATGCACTTCACTAGCCTCATGTTGGTAGCGCGCTTTTGGCTTCAATACTCATGATGATCCCTAAAAGGAAATTTTTCCCAATGAGGACAAGCAGCTTCGTGATCTAGAGGCTTCCATAATGACAAGCTAGAGGTTGTTCCATGTGGATGAGGTCGAGTTCTCTCAACTTGGCCCTTTGGTCTTATCCCTATGAGATACCTCCTTGAGATGAGGGCCTTCATCTATCTTTGGAGAGATCCTAACTCCCTTTCCCTAGCTATATATTCATCTTTTCCCATTCCCAAATGGTTGGTGTTTGGCTATTTGCACACTTATGCTGAGATAGTGCCTAAATGTTACTCATTTGGCTTGGAGAGCTTGAGCTTGGACTTGGACATTCACTCAAGGAGAGCTTATTGACATCAAGGCTTGGTTGTATGCTTCCTCCTTTATTCTATTAATATACACAACTGCTGGTTCACTTTCCATAAATGTGTGTGTTAATGCATCGTTTGTCTTAATGCTCCTTGATCTGTTAAGTGGGTTACTTTCGATTATGCTATTTGTATTTGTATGATTTGTTGTGTCTTTGATTTCTTATGTAGGCATTCAAACGCTATGAGCAGTAGGACTGAGCCCGAGGCGCAAGTGATTCGAGGTCTTCAACAAATGAGGACGTTATAGCATTATAACGAGGTAGACCATCTTCCTCTTATCTCATTTTGATTGTAATTTAGGAAAGTGTCTTGTAGATTTACACATAGGTTTCTAGTCCCACTCATTGGGCTAGAGGGATTGTCTTTGTCCGCAAAGAGGATTTTCCTAGAAAACAAAATGGTGACTATGTTGGGGAAGCTATAACCCTTTTCATCCATTCCTTCAATCAGATTCTCTGATGAGTTTAACAAACCGTCATTTTATTGGCTTGTTTGCTTCACTGTAGCTATTTGCATTCACTGTTTATTGCTCGAAGACATTCAATTTGTTCTGGTCTTAAAGATTTTTTTATTTTTCCCCATTTTTCTTGCCCATCGCGTGTTCTACTTCGACAGTCACATTGCCATCGCTGATTTTTTTAATTACAATCGTGTTGATTACCCTTGCATTTCCATTTTTCCTATAACATGTGTGTTGATCCCAGAGGATAGAAGAAAAATTAGGGTTTCTTCTTGTTTTCAGTGTTTTTTGGCCTATGTCAATGATTTTCGAGTGTTTGTATAGTGTATTTGTCTTGGTTGTTATGCTTGTATAACTGCAACTATCTCTTGACTTTGTTAATGTGTGTTTGAGGCTTCATTACTTTCTAGGGTTTCTAGGGCTTCTAGGTCACCCTCTACTCATTATTTGGTCTGCTTTCTTGAGATTAATTGCTTCATCTTCCTACAATCAGGACATCTTTTTCAAGTTTCTTTTGGTTCATTGATGTGAATTTGTTTTCATTAGTGGCAAGTCATATTCATGCTTTGAGGATTGCTTTAGTTCCATTGTCAAGCATAGATTACAAATTATTTGCTTTGGCTAGACTGAAAGAGAGTACTTGTTTACATCTTATGTTTCGGAAAGAAAAGTGAAATATCTCTTCATTTAAGTATTTTTGAGACATTTTTTCCATTCGAACCCATAAAGTGAAAGAAATTTTCATTTTCATTGAGTTAGATTGCATTTTTCCTTTGCTCATTGCATTAGTTTGCATTATTGAATCAAAGTGAAAGAGAATGATTAGTGCATCTTAGTGAAAGGAAAGTAATTTTCGTTTCTTATACGATTGCATTTTTGGTATTCCATTTGTTAGTGAAATGAAAGATTAGATTTCGTTTTTACATTTTTCATTGGAAGATAAAGAGTTGTGTCTTGATGGATTTGGTTTGTTTGATGCATTATTTGGTTGCCTCTCTTCCTTCGTTAGTTTAGCCTTCATTGAATGAAAAGATTTCATTTTACCATTTAGTTGCATTATAGGAATATAGGTGACATCGTTGAGCCATCAAATTGAAACTTAATCCAAGATAAAATTAAAATTTACCTCAATTAACCTAAGGAGAATTTGTCACCTAACGTAAATATCTAGAGGTCTAGGCTAGAGACATGTTCCAACGTCTTTAAAAGTATCAGCTGTCATTAACTACGTGCAGTGTATCTCGGGGATGAAATCCCTTCCAAGTATGGAAGTATATATAAGGTTCTCTAGTACTTTTGGGTATATAGGAGGCACTTCAGTATGATAAGTATATAGGGACGCTCTCATTGAACAATTCTGCATTAGACAATGCTAACATAGACTTGTGCTCCCTGTATTATCGAGTATATATTGGGAGACCCCATTAGGTTGCTATTCTTTAGCCACAGGTAACCGAGTCAGCCGCCTTGTAATCGTGATATACCGAGCACAAATCTAGTGAGATCGACCGTCGTACGTCAAGTCCTTGGTTTCGGCTAAGGTGTATATAACAGTTCAATATTACTTGGTAAACCCTCTTGCCTAGTATTACCCTTTTTGATTTATTTTTTGTTTTGTGTCATAAAATTAATTTCCAACAATAATATGTTGAACTCATGCAGTTTCTTATTGGCCCCATATTGAGTAATTCCTTGTAAATTTTAATTTTAATCAAGCCCTCAACGAATCATCTCTTGTTCTTCTGCTCTTGAGAGAAAACCGTCGAGTTCATCCCATTATTTCCCTTCGTTATCTGATACTGAAGGGTCATCACAAGGAGTTCATTTGGAACTTTCACAGTCAATTGGAGCTCAAGGCTTTGAACTTGGGATTGTCCCAAGCATCCAACTCCTTGCTTCTCGTCCACCACCTCCAGATTCTTTGTAACCTCAGGAGTTTGATCCAGAAACCGCTAAGAGTCCATAGAGGTTTGTATTATACCCTTCGAATCCATTATTTGATCCTTTTGTGATATGCCCTCAACATCCTTATAGTCCATACAATTGACCTGGTGTTCCTTTGGAGTTATCTCCTCATACATCTCGGATTCCTCCTCGCCAGCTATTTCCACCCGTGGATTCAGAAGGTGAGATTCCAACCTCTCCTCGAGGTCCTCCGGAAGTCTCCGCTACTCACACTCCTCATGTTGATGAAGAGCTTGAATATGAATTTCCTCCTAAAGAATTTCCTTATACAGGAAGAGTTTCGTCTCAAACTCGTCCTGAAAATAGTGGGTCTATGCTTCCACATGGTTATACAACCTAGGCTCAATTAGTTTCAGGAACTCCTAGTGCTTCCTCTTTGTACCAAAATCCTATTTGGTCATCAAATTCTATGCCTGCTTCTGGTTCGTTTATTCCTAACATGACCTCTCAAATACCTATACAAACTATCGTTACTTCAGTTACGATTCAACCGACGATTCCATCCCAACTTTTACCGTCATTTCAACCTTCCATTATGGTATAACTATCTGTTTCAATTCATGTGTTTGTAAGTTCCTAAGTCCCCCCGTCAAGTGGAAAAAATGTACCACCACCTTATTCATAGCTTGGGGAGAAAAAACCCAAACATTCCTCTTGTGTCAGGTGGAACCTATGTGAGTGGATCACAACCTCACATGGTTGGAGTTAGTCAACCTAATCCTAGTGGTATTCCTTATCCCGTTGGTTCATCCGAGGTAGGTAATATCCAGTATCAACAGCCTAACACGACCCATATACCAATTCAATAGTCTTATGTTCCATATGGTTCACAAGCATTGCAAAATCGACCCGATATTCCACAAGTAGGTCCTCATGTGCAACCTGGTCAAATTGTTATTCCTGGTGCATATGGTCAAATCCCATTTGGAACTTACCAATACCCACAGGGAATCCCTTAAGGAACTATCCAACAACCGTTATAGTAGCAGGGGAAGCCTTTGCAACAATATCAACAACCTTTGCAACAACAAACACAATTTTTTCAACAACCCAACCAACCCTTGTATCCACAAGGCCAAACCTTATAGACACAAGGTCAACCCCTATGGCATCAGGGCCAATCACTTCATATTCAGGGTCAACAGGTGCAACAACCCTATGATCCATATGCCACACATAATGCTTATCCTCCTTAGGGTTACCAATAGCCTATGGTAGGTCAATATCAACCCTACCTTGGACAAAATCCACCTTATGGTCAAGGTACCCCTCAGTGGGGGCAGAATCAAACCCCCTATGGTCAAAATCCTCTGCTTTGGGGCTAGAATCCTTACCAGCAAGGTTCGAACTCGTAGGATGGGCCTCCTCAAAGGCCTTATATGCCTTTTAATCCACAATTACCATTTTTAGCCACATTGGAACTACCCAGTGTCTCGAGGTTTACTAATGATCCCATTCTTCATTCGCCTTACTGGCCTCCAGTGCCTACTAAAATTCCAAGTGATTTCCCCATGTTCAAAAGAAAACCTAAAGAGGACCCTCAAGCCCATGTGATGACATATCACTTATGGTGTTCTTCCAATTCTTACGTTGACGATTCTATTAGTCTCCGCCTCTTTTAGCAAACCTTGACAGGTGCTGCAGCAAAGTGGTATGTTGAGTTGCCTCGAGGTACCTATGCAAACTTTAATTCTTTGGCTATGCCCTTCCTCACCCACTTCTAGTTGTCGGTTCGGTATGAAACTGGTACTCATTTGCTTACCTCTCTAAAGCAAGATACCGCGACCCATATTTCCGATCACATCCACAAATGGAGACATCGACGTCGCTTCATCAAATTTGAAATTCCTGATGAGTTGTTAATTGAATGGTTCACCAAATCATTCGTAAACAAAATTGCTAAAGATATAGCGATACGTGGATGTGTTACCGAGGACCAAGCTATTGCGCATGCCCAGTATTTGGACTTAGTCTATTCTTAGTCTGGCACGATATATGACATGCTGCCTGATGCTATAAGACAATCTTCAGATCCGACATCTTCAAAGTATCCCGATGTACCACTTGTTGATGGTATAATTGGATCAGTGTATCAAACTTCCATCAAAACTTCTTCGATGCAAAAATATGTTTTAGATACTGGTTCTAGTCATCCTTCAAAAAATCCGTGGAATCCTGGTAAAACCTTCGAGGTCAATGTTGTCCAGTCTACCATGGCAGATAAAGCCTCGAAAGGTAAGAAAAAGGGTAAAGGTAAAGCAAAATCCGATACCCAGAAGCATGATCCTCTCAAGTCATCTGCTGATGATGCCTCCAAAAGAAAGCCAAAATATTATTGCCTCATTTGTGAGGAAGATCATTATAAACATAGTTACCGATCAAACAGGACCTATTACCTCAAAACGGGTACTCGAGCCAAAAAATCCTAAAAAGACATGAAAAACAACCCAAAAATAAAAAGTGTTGATTCTCCATCACCTTTTTTTTTTGTTTCTTTTCAGATTAATTTTTTAGTATTTTTTAAAAATAATAGTAAAAAATAATAAAATCCATTTTGTTTGGTGCAAAAAACACCTTGAAATCGAAAAGTGTTGTTGCCAAAATAACGTCCCCCTTTTTTTTCTTCTTCTTCTTCTTCTCTTTTTTTTATTTTTTTTTTTTATTTTTTTTTTTTTTTTTATTTTTATTTTTTTTATTTTTGTTTTCAGGGTACATTTTCAACATTTTTTAATAATGACATTAAAAATAAAATATCATGACTTTGAAAAACTTTAAATTTCTAACGATTTTCAAGCATGGCATTAATGATAAAATATCACATCTTTGAAAAGCATTAAAATTCCATGATTTTTAAGCATGACATTAAATTTAAAATATCACTTGTTTGAAAAATCTTAAAATTCCAACAATTTTCAAGCATGGTGTTAAAAAAAAATATTTATAATTGTTTTCAACCATAACATTAAAGATAAAATATCACGACTTAGAAAAACATTAAAATCTTGACAATATTTCAACCATGGAATTAAAACCAAATATTTGATTACAAAAGAATCTTAAGTTTTCAAAATATTTCAAGGATGACATTATGGAAAAAATTTATCACTAAAAATCCTTTAAAAATCAACACGTGAATGAAAGAGTTATTATTCCAAGCATAATTTTTTTCAAATGTTAAATGTATAGCGATTTTAAAATATTAGCCTAAGACGACTTGATACATTGCAAAAAAAATCTAAAAATCAACTATCAAATTGACACGCAGTGTAGGTGAGCTCAACCCATTGTAATGAAAACTTAAAGACCAACCATGAAATTAACACATTGTAGCATAGACTCGATTCATTATAATGAAAAACTTAAAATCAACTATCAAATTGCACATAATGGGATCAAGTTGCTAGACACGCATCAACACAGATCCTACAATC
>APFE031079651.1:162451-182038 GCA_000404065.3 Pinus taeda | reverse complement strand
TTTAGGTTTTTTGTTTTTTGTTTTTGTATATATTTTTTGTATTTGATTTTTTTTGTCATTTTTAATTTTATGTTTTATTACTAACATGAAAATCACCAACATTTAAAAAAAATTATCTATACTTAATTCATTATAAAATTTAAAGTGTAAAAACTAAGCCCTCTAAACAAAAAGGGTTGATGTTCATCAACACTTTTCAAAATCAAGATGAAAATCACTAACAAAAAAAATGTTCACACTTGGTACATAAAAAACTTTGAAGCATGAAAAATAAGCCCTCTAAAAAATTGCGTTGATTTTCAAAATCAGCTTGAAAATCACTAACATTTAAAAAAAATGTTCATACTTGTTACATAAAAAAAATTAAAGTGGAAAAAATATGCGCCAAACAAAAAAAGGTGTATTCTGAATCACCATTTTTCAAAATCAAGTGATTTTCTGCTACCTCAAAAAAACGGGTACTAGGTCATTTTCTTGTTTGATCAGTAACTATGTTTATACCAAGGATTGTCCCTGATGTGCTAAAGTTAGTTGTTTATTGAAAGGGACCCCAGTTGTTTTGAAAGAGCCATTTCCATCTCAACAAACTCAATTGGTAGACCAACCACAATCCTCTGCCTCATCTGGTTCTAAAGTTTACATGATGATGGGTTCATTACCTATCTCTGTCGCTACTTGATCGAAAGATTATCAAACCCCTCAAAAGCAGACAGTGGAGAAAGAAGCCACTGATATACCTTCTACTTCTACTCCACCCAGTTCTAGTCCTCTCCATATTGAGAGACCTAATAATGAATCCGTTCTTCGACCGCCTCCCAAATGTGTGCTTCGAAAATCATGCTATAATCCAAATACTAGAGCTGCTCAACATTACAATATTGTCAAAGATCTAACTCAAGCGCCTTCGGTGATGTCTGCTTTGGAAGTTCTCCAAACATGTCCAATGCAGTGGAAGTGATTATTGTCTGCTATAGGAGCCATTGATCCTACTTATTCTAGTTTGATTACCTTCGATCTCGAAAACCATGTTCCTCGTCTTCCTCATCAGATTGCCTTTTTGATTCAAGTTATTATAAAAGGAAAGGCGATCCATCGAAATGTCATTAATGAAAGTGATTCCACCTACATCATGTCTTTTCCATGTTGGAAAGCCATTGGCTCTCCACCCCTTAACTAGTCCTTGGACACCTTGGAGGCCTTTGATGGCAGAGGCTCCCGTCCTTATGGTATTCTCACAAGTTTTCCCATCACTTTGGAAGGGAAGACTGTCGAGCTAGAAGTGGAAATTGTAGATGCAAATCTGAATCACAACCTTCTATTTGGGCGAAGTTGGACCCATGCCATGTTTTGTGTGGTTTCATCTTTGTTCCGGGTGCTCCGTTTTCCTCATGAAGGACAAATCATCATCGTCAACCAATTGTCCTTTTTCTCTTCTGGTGCCTTGAACATCAACGTCCCATATGTTGGAATATCAAAATTCCGTATGAGAGCGTGGGGGCAGGTCTTTTCAAAGATTCTACTTTAACGAGAACTTTTTCTCTCCCACCTCTACATATCGCCTCGGTCAATATGATCTATGTTTCTACAAACCCTTGGATTATTCCTTCCCTGGATCAAATTGATTCATTTAGTGATGCCATGCCAAAAAGTTTGTTGGAACACGTTTATCATGAAATTGTCTCGACTTCAGTGGCTGCTTCAGAAAGTCATGTTATTCTCAATATAAACCTGGATACCTATTCGCAGTCTCCTTGGCTTGGTTCTTGGGATTCCCCGGATCCTTTGAGCAAGATATTCCCCATTGACAAGAGTATTGTTGAGGTTATGTCTCTTGACGAAACTCCTTGGAACGATATTCATCATTGTTCCTAGTTTCTTCCAAGCCTAAGTGAGATTCCTTCGTGCCTTGAAGCTTTCATTTCTCATAACCCAATGCATCCACTTCAAACACTTGTTTTGGTGCATGAAGTCTTGTCTGAAGGTAATATTGGAAATATTACTACAACCATGCCACTTGACATTTCCATTAAACCTGGAATTTTTTAGAACATCCACATTGGGGTTTCCTATTCTCCTAATGGAATCAAGGTTTACACCGATCTTTTCAAATAATTTCACATTGTCTTCACTTGGTCATATGAGGAAATGCCTAGTATTGATCCAACTATTGTGGTGTATCAAATTCCCACATATCCTAATGTGAAGACCGTTCGCTAACGGCTCCATCCTATGTTGCTATTAAGGCATAAGTTGGAAAACTTCTAAAAGCTGGTTTTATTTACCCTATCTCATTGACAGATTGGGTTTCTAACATTGTACCTATTACTAAAAAGAAGGGCACAGTCCAAGTTTGTGTTGATTACCGCAACATCAATCGCTCATGCTCGAAAGATAACTATTCCACTCCGTTGATTGATCTAATCATCGATGAGTGTGTTGAGAGTGAGATTTTCTCTTTTATGGATGGTTTTTCTGGTTATAACCAAATCAATATATTACCTGCTGATCAACACAAAACGACCTTCATCTATCCATGGGGGACTTTTACCTATAAGAAGCTCCCTTTCGGATTGAAAAATGCTAGTGCTACCTGTCAAAGAGAAATGTCATATGCTTTTCATGATATTAAACACATTGTTCAACCTTATCTAGATGACTTACCAAATCATTCTACTAAGCATCGTGACCATTCGGACCACCTTCGATCCATATTTTTGCGTTGTTGACACTATAATATTCGTCTTAATCCGCATAAATGTGTCTTCTCCATAGAATCCGATTGGCTTTTGGGTTTTGCTGTGTCATAAGAAGGTATCTGAATATATCTTCTAAAAGTTGAAGCTATTGTAAATTTAGCCCCTCCTACATCACTGCATCAATTGCAAAGTTTGCAAGGAAAGGCTAATTTTCTTCGTCGCTTTGCCCCACATTATGCTAAGCTCGCCAAGGGATTTACTCGCTTGCTAAAAAAGGGGATCCCATTCATTTGGGATGAAATTTCCTAACAATCCTACGATGCCCTAAAGAACACGCTCATCAATGCTCCTTTATTGCATCCCCCAACTATCGCCACAATTATTTCCTCTACGTGGCCGCAGTCGACAGTACCATTGCTATGGTATTATTCCAGGATGATGACGATGGTAATGAACGTATGGTTTATTATTTAATTCAAAATCTCATTGACATTGAAACTCGATATGCTCATGTCGAGAAACTTGCCTTGGTAGCAGTACATGTTGTGCAACGATTTCATCATTACATTATTCTACAGAAGACCACGGTGATTTTGCGCTGCAATCCCATGACTTATATTTTGACTCATCAATTGCTTGATGGCAAGTACTCTAAATGGATTGTTATCCTGCAAGAGTTTGATTTGGATTTTATTGCCGCCAAATCAAAGAAGTCACACGTTTTTGCCGAATTGATTTGCGCCCTTCCTTTCGCAAACACTTCCACCGATTTTCTTGAGCAGATTCTTGATGAACCCTTGTTTCTCATCAACACTCTTGGCCCGTGATATGGAGATATCATTGTTTATCTTCAGAACCAAACCTTCATATCCGAGTTGTCTCAATCTGACAGACGCCGCGTTTGGCATCAGTGTCAACCGAATTGAATTATTGGTGATACATTATACTTATTCAGTGTTAATTCTGTTCTTCGTATATGTCTAACACTTGAAAACTTTGAACAAGTCTTAAATGACTAACACTCTGGGGCATGTGGTGGTCACATTTTAAGCTATGCCATTGCTCAGAAGATCATTCGCGCTGGTTGTTTTTGGCCTTCCATTTTCAAGGATTGTATTATGGCCATTCATAAGTGACATGAATGTCATATTTATAACCACAAACAATGAGCCCCGCCAGCACCCTTACACCTAGTCGCTACCATTATCCCATTTGCTAAATGGGGCATAGATTTCATGACCTCTAACCCTCGCTCGGTCGGGGGGCATGGCTATATCATCATCGTTGATGACTACTTCACTAAATGGGCTAAGGCGATGCCCATATATAATGCCGACAATATCGTTGTTGCTCAGTTCCTCTTTAACCATGTCATAGCCCATTTTGGCATCCCTCAAGCCATTGTCACTGATCATAGATCACATTTTCATCAATACATGATGGCAGAGTTGACTGCTAAGTTGGGTCTTCACCATGATAGCTCAACTCCTTACTATCCACTGGCTAATGGCCAAGTTGAAGAAATTAACAACGTTTTGATTACTGTGCTTCAATAAACCATTGGGAAGCATAAAAATGATTGTCATCTCATGTTATTCTCATCTCTTTGGGCTTACCAAACAACAACTAAGACAACCACTGGTTTCACTCCATTCTAGTTGGTTTATGGTTTAGAGGTGACACTCTCGATTGAGTGTGAAATCCTTTTGTTGAAATTAGCTATCGAACTACTCCCCGATACCTCCCTTGAAGAGGAGTGGTTACTTTAACTCGAGAGGCTCAATGAGACCTGTCATATAGATGAAATGGTGATCGAAGCATAGAAAAAACAAATTAAAGCCCATTTTGATCAAACCATTTCTCCATGCATTTTTGTTGAAGGTGACTTGGTCCTCCTATATGATCAAGCCAACGATAAGTTGGGAGCTAGGAAGTTCGAACCTATGTGGCATGGGCCATATATTGTAAAACGTGTCTTGCAAAAAGGCACCCATGAGCTAGCTGAATATGAAGGTAATGCATTGTCACAGCCCCACAACGAGTTGTATCTAAAAAAGTATTATGCACAAGTTCCATGTTATTACTTTTGTACATTAGTGTGTGAATTCATTCATGTGTAGTTTTGATTTTTTGGTGTGATTGTTTACTTTGCAGACATGTTTTTTCTGCTTACCTTGTGCTCCACTCAGTTTGCAGATGTCGTCAAACCATTATGTTGGTTTTGCCGATGGTGCTTATCATAGCACACAAAAATTATCTTCCATAAGTTGGGCACTCTTTGCCCCTGATGGCGAGTTGATCAGTTTACAAGGTATTTTCCTGGGACAAACAACTAATAATATTGCCAAGTACAGTGCAGTCATTGAACTATTATCAAAAGCAGTTTCTCTTGGCATTAGAAATTTAGTTGTTAAATTAGATTCACAAATTGTTGTTTTACAATTGAATAATCATTACTCAGTAAGAAATCCACAAATTTTGCATATGTATATATGTGTTCGATTACTGGAAAGAAATTTTTATTTTATCACATATCAACATATTCCATGCAATTTGAATACATTAACAGATGCATTGGAAAATTATGTTCTTGATAAACATTTGCGTAATTTATAAAACTGATCATATCATCATGGTACATGGAAACATAAGTAGAAAATAAAACATGCATATGTATGTATGTATGTATGTATGTATGTATATATATATATATATCTATAGTTGCGTATTTTGGAATCCCTCGGGTGATCACTTCCAGATTGCGTTCCATCTCCACCACGAGATTTACTCCTTCCTCATATGGAGCATATTCTATCTAACGTGCTACTCATCGTGCTATTGGCAACATTCTAGGAGGCCTTTCTGGTCCAAAATTTGCACATGTATCATAAGTTAAATCTCAAATACACTTTATTAAAAAAAACTCATAAACTTGAAAAATCCAAAAAGCAATTTTTACCTACATCAGTTCACTATTCACCCGGTGGTAGAGGTATATCAGGGTCCCATCTGAAATCTGTGTCGGCATAGGCATAGTCATCCACAATGATTAGTTGGTGACGCAACCAACTAAAAAATTGCGAAGGAAAATGCATCTGCTAGCCCCCTCCTCCATGAGGCATGAGTTCACTCCATCTGACTAACCTCAGATCTTGTGGAGCAGGATCTGTCATCTCTATCGACTAATACCAAAATAGGGACACTCGATCCAAAAGGCAAGTGACCAAGATCAAACCGAAGCCAAACTGCTTCAGGTTTCCCCGCTTACCTTTGGTCAGTTGCCTCTTCATATTGGCCAACAATCATCACACCAGTTGAATACTGTGGGAGTAAGGCAGTCTACCACATACTAAAATTGAGATTTTGAAATCTTGTGTAAAGCCTGTGACTCGGCTATACGAGCCATTGCGTGTAGAATCTTCCTCAGGGAAAGATTGTCAACAATCAGTATCTTCACCTTCCTTCTCATTGTTGTCTCTGCACCCAGGAAATGTCT
Source organism: Pinus taeda (assembly GCA_000404065.3). NCBI lineage: Eukaryota > Viridiplantae > Streptophyta > Pinopsida > Pinales > Pinaceae > Pinus > Pinus taeda. Next base: position 175,846 of record APFE031079651.1, on the reverse strand, counting down.
CCTGATTATGGCATTGGCATTCTCACCTCCAAGACGAGATCCAAAGAGTTGAACTCTTTCCCATCTTCTAGATAACCAGGTAATGAAGTAGATGTCCGCTACTTCTAGGTCCAGTTCTTGGTCTCCAATAACAAGTATTTCTCAATCAACATCACATAAACTGATCAAGTAGTATAGCAACTCATTTTTAGCTCTGAGTCCTGTGGTTCGAAAGAATTTTAGTAGCCCATAGTTCCTCAAAGAATTCACGGATTCTGGATATTGGGTAGCCTAGTGATCTTTTGCCTCATGGCCTCTCTCCTTCCATTCGATGACCATGTTGTTAAAAATTTCCTGCAAAACAACCATTAAACATTGATTAGTTTCTTTTCAATGGACAAAAACTCAAACATTTCACTCTAGGAAAAAGTTTTTCTTCAAATTTTCTGCCCTGTGGCCATCTCGTCTGATTTGATTAAACTCACATTGGCAACACGAGAATCTTTTGGGCTCAGGGGCGACCATCACGAGTTTGATGAGAAAACTTGCGATGATCGCCCTCGATATAAAAATTTGAAATCCTCCCTTATGGCAAGAAAAAACTCAATGAAAAAGCATGAAAACACGATGAAATGCAAGAGAAATGACATAGCTCTTACCTGCAGCTAACGGTTTGTGAAATGTTACCCTAGATCTCCCACACTGCTCGCTTGAAAAATAGAAGAAAATGGGGTAAAATGCACTCTCCAAGTTACTCCAAGTGAAATGGTAAAAATGTTTTTACTTTTGGTCTATTTATAAGTTTTAAACTCATTTTTTGCCAATATTGTTACAGATCGATTTGGGCACATCACTCCCATCATTCAGATCAATACTATTGGGGCTCATCAAACCCTAATTCAATTGCTACATGCCCTAGACAAGTCAACACTTTGAATGCCTCCTTCCCTGAGAGTTTCTTGGCCTGAATCTCTTCAGAAATGCCTCCTTGAAGGACTAACGTAGGCTTGGATAGGGGTAAGTACACTTTAGTGCAGGTAGGCCCATGTCATGGTGCTTTCCAGAGCACTTAGGCCCACTTTGACCCGCGCTGGGCGAGATTGAGTGAATTTCACATAGGATTTTGGGAATATTCTTATCTTCTAGAGCCATCTAGAAGATTCCCACACTTTTCATCTCCTATGAGCTCGAAATTGGATAGGGAATGAGTTAAGTAACCTCCTATCCTCTCATCCCTTCCTCCATGGAAACTAACTCTAAGTTTGGAAGGCCATTCAATACCCTCATTTATGGCTAAACCACCATCATTTGCCTATAAATTGAGCACTCATCTAAGTGATCAAGGGCTGGACTTTGATAATTTTTAAGGAGATATTGTTGGTGTGAGGTTTGAGATTGTAAACAAGTATTGTTATGCTGCTGAAGTGCTGTGATTTTGATGTGATGTTGGTTGGAACCCAAGCTGGAAGAGTGACAATGGATCGGACTTCATGGTTGTAATTCTTCCTTCTACTTAATAAAGCTATTTACAACTTTTCCCATATTCTTGTCATTATGTGTGATGATTATATGTGTAAATGCTTTCAATTCCATTTGCTTATAGTAGATAGATCTCTTGCTTTGATTGGTTTTTGTCCTCTATTTATGATTGCAGGTACTTGTCAAGCGAGTTAAGTTTGAGAAGGAGCGACGGAAGCCAAACAAAGGAGACAAAGGGAAAGCAAAAGATAACAAGTAGGTCCCTTGTCTTATTTATCTTGTATAGAAAAATGTTAGGCGCTTTAAATATGTTGTTCTAGGTGTAGCTACCCACCTAGGGAAATTGTGTTTATTCGTAGATGCAAAATTCCACATAACAAATTGGTGACTCCGCTAGGGATCGATGATCGTTCTGAGTAGTTTACCTTCATCCTAGTACACCCTAGTAGACTTTACTTGCTTCCATTGATCTTGTTTCATCCGTTTAGAAGTGTTTTTTGGCAAAACATTGTGCTTTCAAGCCCTTAGGATGGCCTCTCTGGCACTAGCGCAGGTTTGGTCAAGAGACAGAGCATTGTAGAGCACCCCTTGCTTGAGGATAGGGTTATGAAGTGAACTGTCTCCCATTCAAGGCTGCGTTGATCCTCCTTAGGTAAAAAATTCCTCCTTCGACTTATTTTTTCCCAAATTGCCTTTTGTTTTTTCTTGCTGAATGATCAATGATGTTTGTCTCTCTGAAATCAATTTGTGTTTCCTCTCCCAGCCCTACTTTGGCCTTGATTTTTTAGTGTTTCTTAAATTATTTCTTTATCACTATCAAGTCATTGTCAAATTTAGTTTATAGTCGATTAATCTTTGTTCAAAAGAAAGTGTTGTAAAAGTCTTCATTTCTTTCGAAACGGAATTGTCGTAAAGTCTTCATTCTTGTAAAAAGATTGAGTGATTGTATGTGCATTAATTTCCTTTTGTTCATCATAACATTAAGGGAATTAAAAAGAAAAACTTGCATTGTGCACTAAAAGAGTTTATGTGTGCTCATAGGAATAGTTTAGGAAAATTGCATTAGATGTGTTCTTTGTTCTTTGATTACAAGAATCTGATTGCTCTATCCCTACTAGCTAAGGTTTTCATTGTTAAAATTGAATGGAAAGGATGTTTATCATATTAGTTTCATTCTAGGAACTGAAAATACGTCACGTGGTGAACCTTGAAAGGCAAATTCTTAATCAAGATCAACTTAAAATTAACATCAATTAACCTAATGGAGCATTGTCACCTAACACAAAACATTTAGAGGTTCTAGGTTAAAGACGTGTTCCGGTGTCATAAAACATAGCATTTGTCGTTAACTTGTTTGCGATACATTCTGAGTGTGGTACCTCATTCCACGTACGTGAGTATATCATAGCTCATCCATGTACCTTCGAGTATATAGGGTGGTGTTACAATACATAAAGTATAAAGGAATGCTCTCACTGTGCGGTTTCGCATTAGACAACGCTAACACGGATTGGGCCTCCACGTACTTTTGAGTATATATGGGAGGACTACATTATGTTGCTATCCATCCTTAGGTAACCGAGTCGGCTGCCTTGTACACTGTGATACATCGAACACATCATTCGGGGAGATTGCCTGCCTATACTTCTCGGTTCGCCGGAGGTATTCTACAGTTCACAGTTGCTTGGTAATCCTTTTGCCTAGATTATCCCTCTTTTGTTTTGTTATGTTATTTTGATTAAAATAAAATTAATTGACCACAGATAACATCCTCCACGCTCACTCCTTAGTGGATCTTAGGTTGAGACATATAGCAATAACCTCGGAGTCCACCAATCAAGGAATTCCTTTTGATGGGAATCCTAGTCCTTTTCCTCCTTTTGGAAATATTGGTGCTCCTTATATGGATACATTGTCGCTCCTCGGATTTACCATTGGATTTCTAGTATGGTTGTTTTTAACCTCCTTGGTTCAAAATGCCATGATTTCTCTGCAATCGAATATTCCTACAACGGGAAAAAATCAACCTCTAGTTGATCCTAAAGTTGACCCTTTACCTTCTTCGTTGGTTGTTTCTTCCTCCCCTTCTTCCTCTTCGCTTGGTGAAAGTATTAGTACTAGTAACCAGGTGGCTAAGAAGAAGAAGAAAGGGAAGAAAAAGAAGACGAAGCAAATTCAGCAGGGGGGCAACCAAATGGCCATTGCTTCAAATGAAACTTCTAATGAGAAACCATTCGATAAGCCTCACAAAGTTCGATATCCATGCAAAATTTGTACGGGAGACCATCTTCTTCGAAATTGTTTTGGTTTTCCTCATATCTTAGAAGAATTGTCTTCTCATTCACATCATCCTATGTCATCAACTTCTGGAGATCATGCTAGTGACACACCATCAACTAGTGGTAGTAAAATTCATGAAAAGAAGGGTAAAATTAAGTTTCCTTGTAGGTTATGTGAAGGGAATCACCCCATTCACCTTTTTCCCTATCTGGATGAAGCTAAAAAAGCGTTGGACAACCATCCCGCTTCCTCACAGCGACTTCCATTTGGTTACAGGAGACTCTCCCTTAATCCTTCACTAGTTGATAAAGTGACTGACCTAAATCAAACATCGGTCAAACCCACTCTCTCCGAATGTGAATCCCATGAGTCTATACCTAACCAATCACAGGTTGAGGAAACAGTTGACCTGATTTCACCTTTAGTTAATCATACCTTTCCCATAGAGAGTGAGTATGATACCACTAAGGTTCTTTTCGTTTCTTCAGATTCCAATGAGCTTGGGGGAAATCCTCTTGTTCCATCAAAACAGGAGGAAAATCCTCCCATTCTCATAACTCAAGGGGGTAATTCTCCCATTCTTACAGTACCCCCTCCAAGTAGTTTGGTCACTTGCACTGATTGGAATCAACTGGCATGCTGTTGTCTTCCTTCTTATGTTCCTTTCTAGATCATAGTACAGGATTGTAATATGATTGTACCAGGAACTATTATAGATGAAGGTGCATCTGTGAGTATCCTTTCCTCTACTGCTTGGCAAGCGCTTGGTTCACCGCCACTTGTGACTGTTACCCAGAATCTGTTGGCTTTTAACAGAGGAACCAATCAATCATTAGGGATCCTTCCTCAATTGCCTATTCATTCGGGAGGAAAAATTGTTTATCTCAATGTGATGGTAGTCCCAGGCCCTTTATATTACAATTTACTTCTTGGGTGCGACTATGTTTATGACATGGGAGCTATTGTTTCAACACTCTTTCGAGTGATGTGTTTCCCACATGAAGGCATAATTGTCACCATTGACTAGCTTTCATTTCCCGGTCCAAATATGGCTTCCAGTTAACCATCTTCCCTAAATGGTCCTTTGTCCCAATGGTATCTTCCCCACCACAGGTCAATTATGTGGCAACCCGTTCCATGCCTGCATCAACTAACGATCGATTCTGTGATGTTGTATATTATGTACTAGGGGCGTTGGAACCAGTTATCTCAAATGAATTCCTTGCTACGTATCCCTTACAGAGCATTGTTGTCCCATCTGATGAGAACCTCTTAGAAGTCATGACCTCTTATGGGTTGTGATCAAGGAATATGAGGATAGTTCCTTGTCTTGTGTCAACCTCGTTAAAAAATGAAACAAGTAATACGAGGATAGTTACTTGTCTTGTGTCAACCTCATTAAAAAATGAAACAAGTAATACGAGGACAGTTCTTTTATTGTGTCAACCTCATTAAAATTAAACAGGGCCAAGAGCATAGTTCCTTGCCTTGTGTCAAGCTCGTTTAAAAACGAAACAAGGAATATGAGGATAGTTCTTTTACTATGTCAACCTCATTTAAAAAAAATGAAACAGGTCCCAGAGCATAGTTCCTTGTCTTGTGTCAAGCTCGTTAAAAATGAAACAAGGAATTTGAGCAGAGTTCCTTGTCCTGTGTCAAGCTCATTAAAAAATGAAACAAGGTCCCTTGAAGCAAAGTTCCAATTTGAGTCTTTGAATAGATCTCATAAAATCCTAGTCGAGTATTTCACTTGATCTCATAAATGAACCTTCATTCCTTCCACCTCATAGCCATGCATAGTCTACTTAGGTGAATGCAATGAAGCTTGGGGGGCATGCACCTAGAATCGAGCCATCATGCTGGGGGCATGTAAACCAATCCAAGCATAGTTTTTCATTTCAATCTTGTGTAAAAATGAAACTGAATTCAAGCATAGCTTTTCATTTCAAGCTTGTGTAAACATGAAACTGAATCCAAGCATAGTTCCCTGTGGTTCAAGATTTTGTAAAAATGAACCCATCTCCATTTTAACCCTCACGATTTCCATTCTATCAGCCTCTTCCATCATATGCACATTATCTTTTCTCCTTCCATCATCACTATCTTCTTGGCTAATCATACGCTTTCACTTGGTTGTTTTACCCTTTTTGAAGAACAGTTGAAATGAGTGGTCTTGTTAGCTAGCCTGCTCACATAAATCAACATGTTTTGAGAAGTTCCAACATCACTGGAACTAGTTGCTATCCTAGACACCACTCGTTCCTCTAAATGGAGTGCTCTTTAAGATATTTTTGGACTCTAAATATGAAAATATTGCCAAGCGCTTGTCCTTTTCAACTCATTAACGGATTGGAAACGACATCCACTCAGTATAAGTTTAACCCTTTTGCATACTGAGATAGATTATTTACCAAAAAGGAATACATTGATCAAACATGGTCAACAGGTTCTCTCTTGTATTGTTTTATGCTTTTTCGGACTTGAGAGACAAACTTATGAAAAATAACTTGCGGAGTTTTATTTTTGTCCCTTTTCAAACTCTCTAAACATGAAAAACACAAAGTTATCATTGTCTTTCAACTCATTAAAACATCAAATAACGACAAATTTGTCCATCATGACAAGACTGGGTTTCACCTTCCCTGGACTCGTTAAAACATCACATAGTGATGGATTCACTCGAAGGGTGGAATTATACAACAAGCATATGTTATCCTCCTCAAGATTGATTAAAATAGAGAGGTACTGGTCAGTAATGACTGGGGAAAATGGGAAAAGGGGTAAACCACTTTATGGCAGCAGGTCGCTCTTGAACATGACACTTTCACTTCATCACTGTGACTATTTGGGTTGGGTAATTTGTTTGATGGTCATCATACCTTGGTCTATCATACCATCCATTACTTTTGTTTGGGTCAATGATGCCAATCCATTCAGTGTCGCTGACATGTTCAAGAGAAGTCACTCAGTTTGAAATTCAACCTTTGCAATACTCGTAAGCCTTCATTTTCATGACCGCCATTCTTGAACCTTGTGTCGTTAGTCATATTCCGTCTCAAAAAATCATTACACTCATTTCATGTCGTTGATGTGGGATACATCAAGGCCCTCCTACGATGATTCGCTTCTAGTCGACATTAGCACATTATCGAAGAAGTTGACTTAGAAACACCCCTTTAGTACCTTGAGACTTGCATACATCAATGGAAGGTTTCTCACTTCCGACGATAGGTTGACATCACTGGCCTTCGACTGAAAGACTTTGTATGGTGTTCAACATCAAAACATCCATTCACACCATGTAGAATGTGTTGTAGTACCTTGAGGATCATTATCATTATCAGTGACTTCTCTCGCGTTTGTTAATGGCTTACATCATTGGTTGGTAATCAGATTGTGTCTTCCCATGTTCAACTTAGATCACATATTCGCATGGTTAGACTTGTACTTGAGCGAACGATTGAACGAGATAGAAGACCCCGGATCTAGTTTCATCCATCCTGGCTGTGATTTTAGGAAATGTGCCAAATCATCCGTACAATGGCTTTACATTGATGGTCATTGTTGGGTAGCGTCTCCCCCCATAGCGGATTTTTGGGGCTTGAAGCCCGAGTTTTGGTCAATGTAATGTAAAGACCCCTCGAAATGTGGGTGTGAAGCACGGGAGTCTAGGGTTGTCCACCTTAAAATAATTTAATTTAATGTAAAGTGTGTCAGCCTACCCATGGTCCGCGGACCATGGGATTGTATAAATAGAGCGAGGCTCTAAGAGTGAAAAGTAGTCTTAGTTTTGGAGAAATAATATGTTCTTTTGGATGTTGAATTATCTCTGAGTCTGTAAGTCCAAGTCTTGGGTTGTAATAGTAGGTAGAGGCTCCGTAGCTGAGTGCGTGGAGGCCTGGTAGAGTCCGCAGCTATGTGCGTGGACCCCTACAGTTGAGTGCGCGGGGTAGAGTTGGGATTGTACTTGGATAGAGAATTAATAAAAGATAAGTTGATTCTAAAACATTCTGTGTCTATGTTCTTGTTATATTTATGCATCTCTTTATAGTTTTATGATTGTGTGCACTTGTTATGAATGTTGAATGATTAATGAGAATATTGGGCCCACATAATAAAGTTAAGATTTGTAATAATATCATAGTAAGAATAAAGGATCTAGAAAACACCTCTTCGCGCTCTTTACAGAGCTACACAGAAGAAGTTGCACAAGTTGCGAAGGACAGACGGTTGTGGGGAGCAGCGCAAGTGCATAGGTTGGGTTCACGAACTTCCTAGACTTCATCAAGACATCCCTAGGGTGTGGAAACCTAGTTCTAGCACCCTCCCATACTACCTCAGGTGAGACCTCAGTCCGCGCACTGCGGACTGTTGCCAAAAGGGCCTGTAGTTTTGAGATTTGTTCGGCTAAATCACTTCTGAACCTGGGTCAGGCCCCAACAAGCCAACAAATGGTTCTGTTGATGGGACTGAGATTTACCTAAGGGATGTTTGATGTCATGCCACTGGAACCCAACAAAGAAGGCAATTTAAGAGTGGTTGGACAAGAAGAGTCATGAGTTCGTGACACAGGAAAACAAAACTCTACAGGTATTCGAGAAAAGGTGGCTAGATCACTACGTGTATACAAAAATCCATGAGATATTCTTCGCATCCTTTCCTTCTGAACTGTATGAGTGGATCGCGAGGCTAGCCGACAGCAAGGGAAGGTGTAAAATCGTCCAACCGATATTGTGGACTCCAGAATTAGTGTGCAGACTAGAGGCATCAAAAGATAAGATCGGGCGAGCTGTGGACCACTAGCTTGACTGGATAATAGGTGGATTTATCTCTGAGTTTGTGGTAGACGCGACTATAAGCTACAACGAAGTAGAACAACGTTTTCTCAAGGGATCGTGAGGTAAGTACATCAAATCTCTGAACACCTAGATTAAGATGTTGTTATGTGAAAAGCGGGTTATGTGAATTCATTAATGTTTAGAACGACGCGAAGCAGAAAAATCTACAGAGGTAGTGGGGAATTAGGAAATAGTCCCTTAATTTCACCTTTGCGAGAGAGCGAGAAGGAGCTCACTCAGGTCTTTTCGAGAAGTACGGTCAGTTTGATAAGACAATGCATTCCGTAGTTACCACCCCCACCCACACCACCAACCACTTCACTTCCTTCACCTCCATCTCCACCCACTCCACCTCCACCAACCCCACAGTTCATCATGGTGAGCACGATCAAGCTACCCGTGTTCAAAGGAGTAGGGAATGAGGATCCGGACCAGTTTTGGTTCGTGGTAAGAGTAGTATGGGAAGCACAAGGGGTCATAGACGATAACTTTAAGAAGGCTACATTGGTGAGCACGTTGTAGGATCATGTGTTGACATGATATATCAAGCACCCTAATGATCACCCAAATGCAGGAATAGCAAAGATCCAGAATGCGTTGAACAAAGAATTTAGTTGGCTGAAATGAGAGACACAGTCCATCATCGGGTTTAAAGAGATTGCGATGCTTCCAGGCGAGACCCCGTGGGATCTGGATCAGTGACTGAAGAGTACGATCTGTGAGGATAATATGACGCTCACAGATGCATAACATCACGCATGGTTTGTGGCATCTTTGGCACTGCACCTGAGGATGACACTATCACAATAGAAACTTTCTGTCCAGGTCGAACCATTGGAAATGCCGATGAGATTGCATGAGACACCAATACAAGATCTGGGGCTGGGATTTCAACAAATCCACGTGCAAATACAGAATCTCTGCCTGGAGATGCAGAGCTTGAAGCAAGATAGGGCGTTGTAGCCAAAGGTGCATATAGAAGTGTGGTGCATAAAATGCAAAGGCCAGGGCCATGACAAGGACAACTGTCTAGTATTCACGAACTATTTGGAAGGAGGGGGGCCAATGCCATTAAGATCAGAGGCACAGGCAGGGCCAAGTGCAACACCCACATTATGGTGTGTGATCTGTTAGATAGGAGGAAAACACACAACGAATAATTGTCATTTGTTGCAAAAGTATACACAGACTCCCCAATAATTGTTTTGTAATTTCTGCAGGTCAGTAGGCAACGACGAGCGCACTTGTCACAACTATGAGTTAATGATGGAATGGACCCTAGCCTATAGAATGTAGATAGAAATGCGAGGCCTCAACCCAACTGTGGGGATAGTGCGTGCTGGATTTCAGGGGTGAGGTTGAGGACGAGGAGGAATGGGACCAGGAAGGGGCCTTAGACAGTTAATTTGTTACATTTGTGAAGGGTCAGGGCACTATGCTCGTGATTGTACCAACCTGACAAGGATATCGTGTTCGTATTATGATCAGTATGATCATGAAATGATAGATTGTCCTACGTTAATCACACATATGCGCGAGAAAGGGGTACTCTAGCCTCCTCCGACTCAGAATATCCAAATGATGAAGTCTGAACCGCGTGAAGAAGACCCAAATGTGAACATGATGCTTAGAAGTGGTGTGACCACAGGGGAGGATAAGGGGAAGTAGCCCAAGGAAGATACATGGGTTCGCAAGGCTCCTACGAAGGAACCTGATTTTGACCTAGAACGTGCAAAGGAGACATTCATGGAAGGTAAGAAGAGCTTCGCGGAGGCCTTTACTTTAGGTAGTAAGGATCAACCAGAGCTAGGGATGGATCCTTCTATGCTTACTACCTTTTTGGAGACGTGCATGAAACTTCTGCGTGACAATAAGGCAGTTAAGGGACTACAGGAGTTGATCACCCGATGCGCAGGGCCGGGGGAACTGCGCGTAGTCCGGAAATTGGGGAAGCATTCATTGCACACTAGAAGGGAGATGAGGTTGACTACGCAGATTGGTGAGTATGAAATGGATAAGGTCATCCTACATCTGGGATTGGATGTGAATGTGTTACCAAAGCAAACATGGGAACACATGGGTAGGCTCACGTTGCAGTGGTCCCTTATTTAATTACGAATGGTGAACCAACATAATATTTTTCCCATGGGGAGGTTGCAAGGGGTAACAATCGATATCGAAAGCGCAAGCACACAAACATAATTTGAAGTAATAGAGACTGTCAATGATAGAAACCCTTATCCCACGTTGCTAGGAGTAGACTCGGCCACTGATTTGAATGCAGTCATTAACTTGAAGAAGCCGAAGATGATATTTGAGAAAAAGTTCCCATGCATAGTAGTTCCACTAGATCCAGCTGAAGGAGTGCATTACACTGAACCTTTGCGCAACGAGGAAAGCAACGATGAGCTAGATTGTATTTACCAGATAACGCTGCCAGAATAGGATTGGGCGAACCTGAATGCAGATGGGAGAATCTTGTGGGAGTGCGATAGCTCCTGCACTTCAGATTCAGATGAAGAAGTAGAACGCAGGCATAATCGGTTGCATGAGGTGACAACGCTAAATTGCAACATGATGATTAGATCACTCTGTCGCGTGATGATAGAGGCAAGGGAACTAAAAACCCATGATGAAGTGACAACGGTGGATGACTTCATGAACGAAGTTGAAAACGCAGTACCGGAACAGTAGCAGTATGCTGCATTGGAAGGGGCACTGTGGCAAGTTACAACCACACGAAGGGGGAGTACACATTAGGAGATCATGGTAAAGTGGTGCAGATGGGTTGGAAGCCCCCATCGTCAAACGAGAATCAAGTAGCCCGGATAGAGAAGCTTGCATGCTCACCTATGTCGATGGGCGCAAACTTGGGTTGTGCAGTCCACACCAGCACACCCTAGACTAAGGATCGACAATCAGAACCAGTCGTAGTGGTAGGAAAAGTGATGCGCACCACAAATGTTCCACTTAGAAGCATTCAAGAAGGTACATGAGATCCTAAACAAGGTTCACCAAACTAGACAGACTGATTGGGATCAGTGCATACCAGCGGTTCGATGGGCCTTGTACAAGAATCTGAATGCGGAGACGATCCCAAAGATGACGGGGAGAGTCAAGGCCATAGGTTTGGGAGGAAGGAATCCTCACATAATTGAAATAATTCGTGGGGACCAGGATGAAGGAATTATGCCACCGTGCGAAGTCAACCATACGCAGTTACAGGACGCCATTTGACGAGGGCACTTGAAACTTCGCGAACTCAAAGAAAATTGAGTACAACTGAGGAAGAAAAGCAGGATCTTGGACAAAGAAATAAAAAAACTGGAAACCGAAATCACAAAGGCAGACTGCGCCAAGGAGCTAAGTACGACAGGATAATAGGGAGGCAGTCATACTACTGCACTAGAAGGATTTGTGGCTCTGCTACCATGGTTGTGGTCGCACATCACTAGACAAAGGAACTGAGGGAGTGCATCGTATAAGGAAGAATGTGAAGCACTGATTGATGCAAGGGTAATTACGGGGTGCCCACAGACTAGGCTGGAAGGTGTAGGGAAGTCTCGCATGGGTGGTGCGACCACCTGACTATCCGTAGGAAGCACAGTCTCGGTGCTCCAAGCAGTTGAAAGAGAGCATAGGACTTTACCATAGTTTGTATGGGAGTTGCACGACAAGGAGGCTGTGCGCAGGATTGGTATGTCACAGGGGTCACATTCGCACACAAAGGGCTGCGCTGCCACGTAGGTAGGCTGGAAAGTGACTGTTGGTGTCACTGTTCATGACATGATGTCCAATTTAAGGCAACGAGGAGTGGATGAAAAACAATTAAGACATAAAGTCAGAACTAGGGTTGGGACTATCTGCTGCCAATCTCGCATTAATGAGCCGAATATGGGGGGAATGGTCGAATTTGAATTCAAAAGGGCCTATAAATCACAGGTGAATCTCCACAGAACAACCCTTGGCGTTTTGAGAATTCAGTTGTTGCGCTATCAGTTAGGTATGAACCTGATGAATTTGGAGGCTGTGAGAGCAAGTCTATGGTTTGAAACATTGCCGAAGGAGACAGAGGATTCCCTGATTAGAATTATGTCAACAACCAAGGGAGACACGCATAGCTCTACACCACCGGTAGGGGATGCACCGGAAATCCCTAAATCACCCCGAAGGCCAAGGCCCAAAAAGGATCCATAGGCAACAGGACCGGTTCGTATGTCTCCACGAAATCCACGGTTCAGTAAACTATCTATGGAAGACAAGGGCAAGATGGTTAATATTGAGACAGATGATGAGGAGGAGGATCTTCAGGCCTTTCTAGAAGAGATTGAGCTAGATGAAGAAGGGGAGGAAGACATTCAGCGAGTGCATGCTACAACAAAACTGCCCAAATATGTCTCCCCACGGAAAGGGAAAGCAAAAGTACCCAAGGACATGGATATTGTTAAGAGCACACTCCAAACTCTACTCCTCTCAGATGGAATTCTACTTGAGGGTTCAGTCCCGAGCCGTGTGCCAATGATGAAATTTGAAGATTGGGACCTCATGGATAGTGAAAAGCTCCCACATTTGGAGATTATCCAGCTTACGAAACAAAGAAAGGAGGGGTTAGTTACAGCGCTACAACCACAGAAATGGTTGTGCAGGGTGGAGGAGGCCGGGCTACTCCACCTATTATGGATTTCACACTTTCATCGGGCACCAATTGATGAGCCCCAAAAATGGATAATTATATGGGCTCATTCAACCTCCTAATTTGACTTAATCCACCATTCTCATTAGTTTATTGCATGTTTTTGATTATATTTATGCTAATAGA
>APFE031079651.1:130334-161946 GCA_000404065.3 Pinus taeda | reverse complement strand
CCAGCTCTAATCTCTCTTAGGAGGCTGTATCTCTTGGGGTTGGGCCCATATCAAGTGCCCAGTACCTCCTTTGTTTACCTTTATGTGTTTTTGCTGCATTCTTAGAATAAAATCTGTTATTTAGATTTAAATCTTGTTTTGTTATTTAGATTGTTGTTGATGATTAAAAACACTTTTCATGTTTAGATTTAGTTGATAGGCTAATCACAAGGAAGATCTTCAGAAAAAGTCCATCAAGCACCTCTGATCTCACCTCTCCCTCAATGGGATCGTGAGTAGGGACAAAGGTGACCTTGCTGCCAACAAAAACATTGTCTTTGCTTCGCCATGCAATTAGTAGTGTTGGATTCTTAGTTGTCAAACTTGATATCAGTTTTGATTGCATGCTTAGGTTTATGATTGCTTAGTTGCATAGTTATTTCATCTGATTTCATTACAAATAAACTTCTGTTCCATTTGTTTGCTGTTACTAGGTCAGAATAGGCTAACGTAGCAAGGTCTTTGATTTTCCAAGTCTTTGTTTGTGCCGTTTGAAAAAAAACTTGCAAAGCACCTGTTATAATCCTCTATCTGCCCATTCTCCATCAATCCCACCTGCTCCATCCTCTACTTAGAATCCTTGCCTTACATTTTCCAATCGCTCACTTCGCCCTAATTCTCATATTTTTGTGCATCATTGTTCTATCTCTCCTTGAACAAATCCAACCATCCTCGCCACTCCTCAACTCCATCCACCAAGACCTGGACCTCCTTATACCCTTAATTCACCTCCATACCCACTTCTTCACCTTTTTCCCTCCATCAATTCTCCAAAATCCGATTTCTGAACATCCTGTAGAAAATTACAGACATCCTGTACAAATTCCAGAACATCTCGTAGAACCCCTGCAGACTTCCTGTAGAAGCTCACAAAAGCGGTTTCTTGAAAGCCAAACTCTGTGAAACTCTCTAGAAGGGTGCTAGGGACCCCTTAGGCCCTCTCCAAACCTTCCCAACCTCCTGCAAGCATTTTCTCTCACCGATCCACCTCTGCACAGTCAAAAACAGTTAAAGCACATGCACGATAATTCTGACAACTTATTCAAAAATACAAAAATATGTTTTCTTCAAATAGTGATAACTTAGACACATGCATTTTACCTTCCTAGAAGTTAATGGCATCTCTTTCAGTAGCTTGCATCCTCTTTTTCACATCAGTAGGGCTAGCTGGTAAAATTAGGGTTTGCTAGAGTTTGCATTTCCTTTCAGCTTTTCATTTTCTTTCTACAAGTAGATTAGCTTCCCTTAAGTTAGCTTTCATCCATCAATTAAAAAGCTTCTTCTCAAAGCTCATAGAAGTTGGCTTAAGCCCCTAGTGGAATTGTGGCAGCTGACCAAGTGACAGCTGCGGCAAGAGCTAGTACTTGTGCATACATCACCGTTGCTTCCAAGTTTGTTACGAACTACCGGGTTGATAAAATTAAAGAAGGGAGTCCCAGGAGTTGCAGCATTATTGCTGCAATACTGGGTCCCACAATCTTTTTGGCGTCGTTGCTGGGGAAGCGTCAGAGTATTGGTGATTGCCGCTTTTCTTCTATTTTGTACTACAACCTTCTGCTAAGTAGTTTATTTCAACAAACATAGAGTAGATTGTTTCATTTCCATTTTGCAATTTCATTTCCACAAAAGTAGATTAGACATTTCCTGCTTTCATAGATTAGCATTTCAATTCCGCAATTTCAATTCCGCAAGCGTAGATTAGCATTTCAATTCTGCAAGCGTAGATTAGCATTTCAATTCCGCAATTTCAATTCTGCAAGCGTAGCCTAGCATTTCATTCCTGCAATTTCATTTGAGCAAAATAGATTAGTCCTTTCCTGCTTTCATTTCAATTCTGCATTTTCATTTCAGCAAGATAGTAAGTTGCAGTTCTATCTATTTTAGTTTTGTAGGTACAAGCAGAAAAAAGAAGCAAAAATCAACCACAAAAGATTTCCTTTCCTACCTTGTAGGAGTAGAGATAAGTCAGAAAAATGATTGCACAACACCCCCACTGTTTCACACAGCCAACCTTCTCTCTTCTTCGATGGCTGTGATTAAAGAACCCTTAGGTGTATAACAAGACATATTTGAAGAACTTCAAGGGAAGAAGAAGAAGAAAACATTCCTCTAGAGCAAATGACTACAAGCAGAAATGTTGGTAGCATTTCCTTATCCAAAAAAGAATTGGAAAATCAAATGGAAGATTTCAAGAGTGATATGAGGCAGTTTCTTGCCATGCAACTGGATACCTTATAGATCCAAAGGAGGCAAGAGGAAGCCAAGAGGGCTTTGGTCATCTTTTGTCCCAGGTGCACTAGAAAGCATCCTAGGAACGAATGTCCAATGCACTCCCTAGAAGTGTGTTTTGTCTATGAAGAATACCATCCTACAAATCAGTACCCTTCCTTTCCTGGACTTAAAGCTGCATATCAGAGAACCAAAGGAGCCATTGTATCACTCTATTTCATGAAACAAAGGAGGCCACATGGACCCATACCTTACCGACAGGAACTGCAAGTGACATCCGAGACCTATTACGACCCCTATCAAGCCACTTCCATGCCTTCTTGGGGTCCCCCTGCTCATCCTTCCTAGTTAACACCTCCTCCTTGTTCCTTCACAGATCCATATTATGCTCCTCCAGTTGCTCATTCATTTCATTCTTATGCTCGGCCATAGCCTCAGTGGAATGCACCTCATCAAGGGTGGAGGCCCCAGTACAACTCTCCTCCTACTCATTTGCCTCCACCACCTGCCCAACCACAACCCCATCCACATCCATCTCAAACATACACGTCCACTCAACTACCCGTACCACCATTCCCAAAACCATACAATGGAGTAGCTCAATCCAATTGCAAAGCTGAGGTACAACATGTCCAAATGACTCCTCTTGAGCTCAATGATCTACACCATAGCTCAGGAAGAGTATTGCAAAACAGAGATTATAGCATTGAAGGACCACATCTAGCAAAAGAAGATTCAAAAGAGGATAGCAAAGAACCAGGGGCTGCACTTGATGAAGAGAAGACATCAGAATTAGAGATTGAGAGAGTTCCCTCATGGTTACCATCAAATCTTCCATGTATTCAAGAGAAAACTCAGCAAAAAGAGGAAGATGTGAAGGTCATGATAGAAGAAGATATGGAGAATGATCCCGTTCAGCAAAAGGACCAAGGATATTAGAGCTATATTGAGATATGGTTTCAGACGGTCACTAAGTTGCAGCAGTACTCTCTTCCTCAGCTATGCTCGATCCCTTCAAAGTCAAATCATTTGTTCTCTGAAATCTGGATACCTGTCAAAGCATGCATTTCGAGCCTCCACATCATTTTGTCTCTAATCTCGATGTGCACATGGCTCCATTGGAAGTATTCTTATACTTGAGAACGATTTTATTTTTCAAGTAGGGTAGGGTAGACAAAAAAAAAGAAAAAAAAGAAAAAAGAGAAAAAAAATGAAAAAATGGAAATAAGAGGAAAAATCTAGGGTGAAAACCTCCTCAGAGGAGCCTTAGATTGGCTCATTGATTGAAAACCTCCATGAGGCGGTCAATGAGTTGGAAAAAAGAAGAAAAGGGAAAAAGAAAAAGAGAATAAGATCCTTGGGTGAAAACCTCCTTTGGAGGCGCCCTAGTTGCTTTCAAAAAAAAAAAAAAAGAGAAAAAAAAAGAGAAATCAGGCCTAATCTCTATAAAATAATTGCAGGTTGTAGTGAATACATTACAGGAAAAGAGGGGTGCGCAAAACGAGGACATGAGTCTGTACCAAGCTCCAGAACATCCCTTCAGACACTCCCTCCACGGCCACTCACCTCTCCTCGGATTTGGTCACATTATGGTCAGAATTGGGCTTTCTACAAGAAGTTCTAGGCTTTCTACAGGAAGTTCCAAGCTTTTCTACGGGAAGTTCTAGGCATTTCTACAAGAAGTTCTAAATTTCTACAGGAAACACCCTGTAGAACCTTCAGACGAACCAAATTCAATTTTAAAAGGGAATTTGATGGTTGAAATCTATTGGTTAGGCCTGCAAGCACCCTTGTTTCCATCCCTCACTTTTCTCCATCATTTTTTCCATCTCATTGTGCTTCTACAGGAAGTCCCTGTAGAAATTAAAGGAAGCTAGAAATGGATTTCGAAAAGGTGGTTTGGCGAACATGATAGCTTCCTAAAGGGTTCATAAGTCTTCCTACCTTCTTCAAACTCCTCCTCCATCATTTCCATGCCTGCATCATAGCCCAAGCTCGTTTTTCTTACCATGCAAAAAACTGCAGAATGCTTGGAAACAAAAATACATAGTGCTGAAATTTGTTTTTGCTTTAACTTGAAAACCGTGCATCTATTTGCAAAACTGTTACATGGGGAGTTGTATAGGGGTGATGGTAACACACCCGAGCAGTTTCAGCCAATTCTGGTGCACAATTTCCAAGAAATCAGCCTCCATCACCTTCAGCCATTTTTGCATTTTCTCCATATTCGTGCATCTGTTTCAAAACATGTTTCATTGGGAGAAGCATATGGGTGATAGTAACCCACCCAAGTAGTTTCAGCGATTCCGATGCACGGTTTTTGAGAAATTGACCTTTGTAATATTCAGCCATTTTCCGCTTTTCTCAAAATCCGTGCATCCATTGACCACCATTTCGCTCTGGGAGGTGAAAAATGATGATAGACACATGCTGAGAAAGTTTCAGATCAATTCGATCTATCGTTCGGGAGCAATGGAGAAAACAAGTTGCTGTCTTGGAAAAATTCAGCATCAGCAGCTTGAGGGGGCAGATCTGAACGTGGAAACAAATTCCTGCAGCATAGATCTGGCCAAAGGGTACATGCACAAGAAAAATGGCCATGCATCAGCAACCAAGCCATCATGCAACCTTAGAAACAAATGCATGCAGCAACACGCTGATTTACAGGTATGTGTCTAAACCAGTTCCTCTATCTGCATCAATATGATTTGGAAAGTGCATAAATGAATGAAATGGTGGGATTAAGTCGGGAAGCTAGCAAAGTAACCTAACAGTGCCTGGTCCAGTCTCTAGCGCTCCACTGGAAATCATGCAGCATGAGTGTACAGTTAACTCATGTAAAACTAAAAAAAACAGACAGTGGTGACCGTTTAAACCTCAATGAAATTGATGGTAGTGATTACAGGTAGAAAACATACAGCTCATAAACAACACTGCCATCTTCATGTGGCCACGTACACCTGGCCACTTCACTTCCTCACCACAAATCATGCCACAATTAAAAAAAAAAATGCTCGGCTGACTCTCACCACCCGCTGATTCATTTGCACTTGCAACATTCTTAGCTGAAGTACGCGCCCTCTGCTCCCACAATCTGTTAACCTGTCGTCCTCCACCAAGCTTTTCGACCTGTTTCAAAATTCTTCAACGTATCGGGCTCACTCAAAAACGCAAGGGCGTTCTACAGGAAACAGGGGGGGTCTTCTATAGGAAGTATGGCACAACCTTCTGGAATAGAGAAACCTCAGCTTTCCTTCATCAAATTTGGGGTTCCGAGAAAGGTAGGCTCAAAAACACTCTTCCATGCATGATATATTTTGAAAGGTAGTGAACTGAACTTTCTAGAGTAGGAGAATTAGAGACAAGGCTGCCTGTAAGTCAAAAATAGTAGTGTGATTGTGTGTTGCACGTAATTTCTTAGCTTTTCTGCATCAAAATTCCTCTCCACGTTTCCGATCTGAAATTCTCTTATAAGGAAGGCATATGCAGCTGTGAGAGCCAGCCCGTGGATGAAAATTTTAAATTTTCATATCTGAATGTGTCCTGAGAAGAAAACTTGGTCTCTATCCTCTGGCTATAGAAGCAAAACTCTTCCTCTCATAACTAGACAGCTGAAGAATTTTTAATGTCCTTGAGATCTCTTTCTACCAAAAAAAAAAGAAAAGAACAAGAGAACAAACTTGGACATGGACTTTTGCAGGTATTAAGGAGGTTTTCTGGAAAAGAGAAATGAAGAAGAAACTTGGTCAGGGTCTTTTGCAGGCATGGACATAATTGTTAAAACAGAGGAAGGTGTCATATCAGAATTTGATGCAGGTGATCCAGGATTGTAAAGGGATGGAAATCTTAAAGTTGGTTGGGGACTTGGAGAATGGAATTAGAGTCTCACATCAAAGGAGAGACATGAAGATTACGTCACAGATCCAAGCTAGTTTGGAACTGACCAAATCAAGAACAGGGGAACAGTACTTTGAGAGTGCTTCTAAAAGCGATCAGGCTGGGAATGTAAAATTTGTTACTATGGCGAATCAGGCTTGGCAGCTGACAACCAGCTACAACTAGAAGGATTAATTGAAGGTGCCCAAATTTGTACAAATGAAGGTTTAACAAACATTGGTGGGACTTAAAATTGACCATAAGACTAACGAGATGAAATAAGTGTAAGGTGGAAATCAGTCGTAGGATTCGACCATTCAAGGCATGTAATTAACCGACCAGGAACAGTAAGTTTGTGTCTTGTCATAGTACAATCATACAATGAACAAGTGGGACCTTTTACATGATCAAGAGAAATACAAGGAGCCAAATAAAAGTGAGAGGGGGAGGACAAGGGTAGATACTCAAAGAACTAATGTCGATGAGTTAGTGGAAGTGCTGAAGAAAAATAAAGGATGGCAAGGAAGAAGAACACATTGAAAAAGATGAGAAAACCAATGATGAAGAAACACAAGACATTCCAGCAAGGCAAGAACATAAAGGAAAAGGAGAAATGGGCCAAATTGCTGAGCCTAAAACTGTAGGAGGAACAATGGCACAAACAGCCAAGGAAAAAGAGCAGAGAGGACTGAAAATGTCCAAACAAAGGAGAGCCATATCCAACGAAACAGGCTGAAACAGTTTCTACAGGAAGTGTGAAAATAGTTTCTACAGGAAGTCCGAAAATAGTTTCTACAGGAAGCCTGAAAATAGTCGACACAGGACTTTCTACAGGAAGTATGGGACAGAGCAACAAAAGGAGAAATCACTCAAGATTTTGACCAGGGAGGTAGCAGCTGTGCTGGTTACCTTAAGCACATCTTCACAGCAAAAAGGGAAGTGAAAAAGGGAACCTTCCATGTACTTTAAGGCAAGAAGGAGCATGCGGATAAAAGCTGGCAGACCCCAGCCACAGTCAAAGGGGCCAATTACAATTGAGGACACCACAACTAAACAAAAGGAAGAGTCCCCTTCAAAGAGATCCATCATCTATGAATGAGGAAGTTAAAAGCCTTCACCTAGAGAGAGCAAATTAAGATGATGGACTCAAAGATAGTTCTACAGGAAGCTGAGAATTCTCTATAGGAAACTCGGGCTAAGCTAAGAGAGACCAAGAAATTGGAGGAAAAGGTGGCCAAAAAATCGCAGGAAGAAGGAAAGACAAGGAAACATCTGATGAAAAGCAGAGAGAGGGAAAGCTGCAGGCTAAGGTGTAGGTTTTAACGCCGTATAGAAATTACCTGCATGCGAATTCTAAATCATAGAAAAATAAACAATGCGAGAGCATAACACATAAACACATATACATAGAGATTTCCCACTGTATCCCAAAACCGGGACTACCGGCTTGATTTTTCATTATGTTCCTTTCAATGTTACAATATATATTTATACATGCTGAAGCATCCAATACCATGGACCAAAAACCATCGCTTCCAAAACCATGGACTGAAAACCATCGCGTCCAAAAAACATGTGCGAAAATCATGTACAAAACCCTAGGTGGGTCCGCCCAACCTAACATAGAGTCCAAAACCAAAATTTTCTGGGGCGCTGCCCCGGACCCCATAAAGTGTGGTTACAGGTACCCCTCAAACCCCCTGTTAACTATGTGGAAAGAATATAACACAACCCAACAATCTCCCACTTGTTGTATTCTTTCCACAGGGGGCCACAGGAGAGCTTAGTCATTTTTCTAGCCCTGAAACACCCATTGTTTCTCTACACCAAGAGAACTTCTCAAAGCTAACAGATTTTGTCAAAGCATCTGCAGTATTCTTCAATGTGTCCACCTTTACCAGCAACACCTTTTTTTCTTCTATCATATCCCTCACAAAGTGATACTGAACATCAATGTTCTTTGTCTTTGAATGATAAACAAGGTTCTTTGCCAAGAAAATTGGACTTTGGCTGTCACAGTCTATCCTTATAGCTCCCTGTACTAACCCCATACTTGAACACAATCTCTGCAACCAAACTACTTCTTTGCTTGCATGAGTGGCTACCATGTATTCTGCCTCTGTAGTTGATAGTGCCACTACATATTGTTTCTTACTCATCCAACTGACTGCACCTCCAAATAGGTTACACACATACCCACTTGTAGATCTTCTCTGATCCAGATCTCCAACCCAGTCTACATCAACAAAGCCACAAATATCCAACATTCTGTCCAATCCTAATCTTCCTTGGTAGCACAAACCATAATCACTAGTTCCATGCAAATACCTAAAAACCCGCTTCACTGTTGTCCAGTGCTCCTTCCCTGGTTTTGACATAAACCTGCTCAATACTTCCACTACATGTGTAATGTTTGGTCTAGTACAGACCATTGCATACATCAGGCTACCAACTGCACTTGCATATGGAACACTGGACATGTCCTATTCCTCTTCTTCTGTCTTGGGACACTATTCAGCAGATAACCTCACACCTACAGGAATAGAAACCTTCACTGGTTTACTATCCTACATATTAAACCTCTATAGTATTGTCTCAACATACTTCCTCTGGTTTAACCAAAGCTTCATCTTTGCCCGATCGCTTTTAATTTCCATGCCCAAAATATAGTTTTCAGCACCAAGATATTTCATGTCAAATTTGGAAGACAATTGGGTCTTCATATCCTGGATAATTTCTTTGTCATTTCCAACCAGCAACATATCATCCACATACAAGACCAGATAAATAACACGGTCACCAATTAATTTAAAATACACATAGTGATCTGCTTTGCTTTTGGTGAAGCCAATTCCCCGTATAAATGTATCAAATTTCTGATACCACATCCTTGGTGACTATTTTAACCCATACAGAGACTTCATTAACTTGCATACCATTTATTTCTTACCCTTCACCGCAAAGCCTTCAGGTTGCTTCACATATATTTCCTCTTCTAGATCCCCATGGAGAAATGTCGTCTTCACATCCATCTATTCTACCTTAAATAAAAAGCAGCAACAATAGATAAAAGTAATCTCATAGAAGTTACCTTGGCAACAGGAGAAAAATATCACCAAAATCAATTCCTGGCACCTGGGAATAACCTTTTTCTACCAACCGAGCTTTGTATTTCTCCACCTTTCCTTCTACATTTGTCTTCTTCTTGAACACCCATTTACTGCCAATGGTTTTCCTTCTAGCAGGCAACTCCACCAGATCCCAAGCCTCATTTTTGTTCAAAGATGCCATTTCATCAACCATGGCCTCTTTCCAGAGTTTTCCATCCTATGAATCTACTACTTCCTTCACAGTTCTGGGATCATCATCAGTAATAGAAAAAGCAAAATTTGAATAGAAAGTAGATGGACTATACCTTTTTGGCTGCCTTCTTTCTCGAACTAATCTTCTCACTCCCAGAGTTTGTGGCTCTTCATCTTCTGATTCCTTCTCTGTTGTAGGGTCTAATTCTTCCTCCTTAAGCTCAAACTCTATCTTCTCAGGTTCCTTTGGTTGGACTTCATGTTTAATAACATATTTTACCTCTCTGAACACCACATCTCGACTGTACACAACCTGCCTTGTGACTGGGTTCCAAAGCATATAACCCTTTAAACCATCCTTATACCCAATAAAGATGCACTTTTCAGATTTACTATCCAACTTGGTTCGTTTCTCCTTTGGAACATGTACATATGCATCACATCCAAATACCCTAAGATGTGAAAGAGAGGGTTTCTTACCAGTCCATACTTCTTGTGGAGTCTTATCCTCCAACGCTAATGAAGGTGACCTGTTGACCAAGTAACATGCAGTATCCACCGCCTTTGCCCAGAATTCCTGTCCTAACCCGACACCAATGAGCATGCTTCTTGCCCTTTCCATCAACGTCTTGTTCATTCTTTCTGCAACTCCATTTTGCTGAGGTGTATATGGAGTAGTATTTTGTCGTGCTATACCACACTTCTTACAAAATTCTTCAAATTCCTTACTGCAGAATTCTCCACCATTATCTGTCCTCAACACCTTTATCTTCTTCTCTGTCTGATTTTCCACGAGAGCCTTAAATTCTTTAAACCTGTCAAAGACTTCAGATTTCTTCTTAAGGAAATATATCCATGTATTCCTTGAGAAGTCATCTATAAATGATACATAGTACACAGACTTACCCAGTGATGGAACTTTCACGGGTCCAAACACATCACTGTGCACAAGCTCTAATATTTGTTTCGTCCTCTTACCACCAGAGGGGAAACTCACCCGATTCTGCTTCCCATATACACAATTTTCACAGAAATCAAAATCCAGAGAGCTATTACTCATACCTTCTCCCATACCTTTACCATCAAGTATTCGAAGGCCCTTCTCTCCAATATGTCCAAGCCTTTGATGCCACAACATGGTCTTCTCTCCAGAGACCACTAGATTTTCTGCTCCATTTTCAGGAACCATAGAACTATTGCACCCTTCAACAACAGTGCTACCTTGCAGCTTGTACAGAGTTCCAATCCGAACTCCCCGCATCAATACCAGTGCTCCTCGAACCATCTTGCAGGTATCCTTCTCGAACACTGTCTTTACACCTGCATCATCCAACTTGCTTACAGAAATCAGATTTCTGGCCAACGCAGGAATTTGCAGAACACCCGGAAGGGTTCTAACCCTTCCACCTTGCAACTTCAACTTTACTTTTCCGCGACCAATGATTCTAGCCTTCCTATCCTCTCCTAAGAAGACATCACCACCATCGTATTTCTCATACTCGCAGAACCACTCTCTATGGGGAGTGAAGTGAAAGGATGCACCTGAGTCAATCAACCATGCCTCATGATCTACATGTGTACTTGAAGAAGCCAAGTACACATCCCCACCTTCATCTGAGGTGGTTTTCGCCTCTACATAAGAAGCATCATCAGATCCCTTTCCTTTATTAGGAGCTTTAGATTTATAGTTCCTTTTGAAGTACCCTTCCTTTCCGCATTTCTAGCACACCACCTTTACAGGTTTTCCTGGAGATTTAGATCTCCCTCTAGATTTAGATCTCCCACTCGATGACTTATTTTTGTTTCTGTTCTAGGACCGTCATCGTATAGACAAGGAATCACCATTTTGGCTCTCCATATTTTTCCATCTCATCTCCTCTGTCAGCAAGGCTGAGACTATTTCATTAAACTGCAAGGCAGTTGCATTGCTACCTATTGCAATAACCAGACAATCCCACGAATCTGGTAGAGAACACAACAAACTGATTCACTTATCTTCATCTGAAATTTTAATATCAACAGATGCTAACTAACTTACCATAGTATTAAATGCTCAGTCATCGAGTCTCCATATTTCATCCTCAAGTTACACAACTTTTTCCGCAAGAATATTTTATTCACCAAAGACTTATATTGGTACAAAGTCCCTAACTTGTCTCACAAAGCCTTCACCGTAGCTTCCCCTGACACATTCAGCAATACTGAATCTGAGACACAATCATATTGTGCTCCTTGTCTTCCGATCCAACTTCTTCCATTCTTCATCGGACACTCCTGTTGGTTTAGTACCCAGATCTACCATGATCCACTGATCTTTATCTACCAATAGCTCCTCCATCTTGAGTTTCCACAACTCAAAACTCTAACCATTAAATTTCTCAATCTTTATCTTTCCACTGCTCGCCATCTTCTTTACCACCAGAATTGATCTCGCATATCTCCCACTAAACACGGTCCACCACAGGCCCAAGTGAAACCCCTCAACAACAAAGACGTCCCCTTGAAGCCAAAACAGCTCTGATAAGAAATGTAGGCTTTAACTTTGTACAAAAATTACCTACATACAAATTCTAAAAAACACAGAAAATAAACAATGTAAGAGCATAACACATAAAACATATATACATAGAGATTTTCCCCTGGATCCCAAAACTGGGACTACTGGCTTGATTTTTCATTATGTTCCTTTTAATGTTATAATACATATTTGTACATGCCGAAGCATCCAATACCATGGACCAAAAACCATCGTGTCCAAAAACATGTGCAAAAATCATGCACAAAACCATAGGTGGGTCCGCCTATCCTAACATAGGGTCCAAAACCAAAATTGTCCGAGGCGCTGCCCTGGACCCCATAAAGTGGGGTTATGGGTATGCCTCGGACCCCATAAAGTGGGGTTACAAGTACGCATCAAACCCCCTGTGATCCCCCCTCGCTACACAATCGACGCAACAAAGGGGGGCTCTGCCCCCTCCTCTAACCCCCCGGCTAACTACGTGGGCTAGTCATGGAAAGAATATAACAAAACCCAACAGTAGATCTATTTCACCGTGCTCATTTTTGTCTTTGCAATAAATTTCCTTCCATGCTTCCTTTCCATATAGCATTGTTCAACATTTACTTTCCTAGATCAAAATTTACCTTAGCTTGATGCAAAGTTCTATTTTTTTGGTGTAGCTAGCTTCTTTGCTTGCTTAATCTCAGTGTTTGATTTTCAGTTCTCTGGCAGTACATCTCTACTCATAATAAGTTAGCCAATAAGCCATCACCATTTCTATTTTATCTATGTTCCACAGGTCATCCAAAGTCCCTCACAAATCTGCCTTAATTTTCTGCACTTTTCTCATAAACTTTCCTCTCTTTCTTTGAACAAGTCCAACCATATTTCTCTTCCCTAATCCTTTTTGATGAACCCTAAACACCTTAACACATCCTCCTATCCATCAGCTACCCTTTACACCCCTTTTCCTACCTTGAAAACCCTCTAAAAAAGCTCTCGGCATCCTCCTGTAGACCTCCTGTAGATCCCCTATAGCCTCTTGTAGATTTTCCTGTAGGTGTCTTTTTGAAGTTTGATTGCAGGAAAAGCCTCCAAAAGGCCACCTGGGACCTCCTAGCATCCATCCACACCTTCCTACACCTCTACAAACTCCAAAGATGCCCTCCATCGCCACCTAATCACTGCCACATTCGTAAACAAATAAATTACATGCATGCCAATTTCACCTAAAAATACATAAAAATCTAAAAAGATGTATTTTTCTCATTTCCTTCTAAAAATAGCTTAATTAGATGTTGTTTGCTTCCTAGATTAAGTAATAGCATTCATTTCATGGTTTCTCATCTCTCTTTCTGCAAAAGTAGGATTAGTTGGTTAATTAGGGTTTGCTAGGTTTACTTTGCATTTCAGTCTTCTTTCTCTTTATGCAAGTAGAGTAGCCTCTGTAGAGTAATCTTTCCTTTCTTTCATCACATATAAAGCTTGTTCTAGAATTCATAGAAGTTGGCTTGAACTCCTAGTGATCTTGTGCCAGCTGACCAAGTGACAGCCTACAGTAAGAACTAGTACTTGTGCACACAACACCATCACTTCCAAGTTTGTTACAAACTACCGAGTTGATAAAAGTAAAGTAGGAAGCCCAGGAGTTGCCACATTATTGCTACAATACTGGGGCTCATCAGAGGTCAAGCAAGTAGCCACACAGAGTGCTGTCGAGGTTGTAGTAGTTTAGGTGGAGATGGGGGATCTTTGGAGCAAGATCGTAACACCGACTGAGTAACTTGAGGATGAGTCATGCTCTTTGTGTTGGGGGCTTATTGGGATGGGGTCCCCTGGGTCAGTTTTGGGGTCAAAATAGCCCAAGTTTTGATGTATTTTTTGTAAATAATGAAAAGTATTCTTGATTTGTGTATGTGGAGCACGTAGATGGTTAGGAGTTAGAGGGGTTTTAGCCCCTTGTTTATGTAAAAGTTGAGTCAGTTTCGAGATCCACCCTTGTTCCGCGAACCATGGGATTGTATGTAAAAAGATATAAATAGGTGTGTCTTGGAGAGTCTAAGGCATGTCTATGTAGATGTAATGGGTCAGTAAGAGAAAAGTGATAGTGCAAAGAGTGGGTTAAATAGGAGAGAAAGGCTCTGCAACTGAGTGCGAGGAGGCCTAGGTAGAGTCCGCAGATGAGTGCGCGGACCCCTGGAGTTGAGTGCACAAAGTAGTTTTGAGTCTGTAATACCATATTTAAGATCAATAAATAAAATTATCCAAGAAATATTGTGTATATCTTCTTATCTCTGTTTACTTCTGTTTACGATATATGTTGTGGATGAATAATGTGTTTATGAAATATCAATCTAATGATGCACAAATCTCTTGAATAAATCTTAATAGATATACACAATGCATGTTAAGTACTTTCGTAAAGACTGTGATGGATTCTGTTATGTTTTCTAATTAACCTAAGTAGCTTTGTGCAAACACTAGCCTATGATTGTTCTCTAATGTGTGTAAGTGGATAAATCAACTAATAAGGGTCCACAAAAGCTGATCATAGACGTTCGCAAAAGTCTGAAGGTTGTTTCAGTAGTGTTGCAATACCAATCCCTAAAGTCTTATCGATTTGTGTGAAGGTAGATCCAAGGTGCTAAAAGACATCACACTCGTCTCTGGATGTAGAAACTTGGTTCTTGCATCCCCCCATACTGCTCGGGTGAGACTGCAGCCTGCGCTATGCGGGTTGTTTCCAAAAGGGCCAGTAGTGTAGAAATTTGTTGGTTGGTGCAACTAAATCTGAACCTGGGTCATGACACCCTAAGCCAACATGAATTCTTCATTCAGCATCTAGTAATAATTGCTTCAAGCCATCTAACTTTTCCATTATCATGTCCCTAGATTCCTGCCTACCTACAAATACCTTGCACATGAGATGTTAGACATGTTGGTTAAATCCACCATGTGTAAGTAGTGATTTTGGTAGTCATTAGTATTTCTTGTGTCAAGGATCCAAGCTATAAGACTTTCCAACAATTCCAAGTCTATGATGCCATGTCTATCCTGCCAAATTTCCTCCTCCACTTCATTGATCTCTACTTGGATTTTTGGCAGAATATGAGTCAGGTTATTTCAACTTGAGACTTCAGCGTTAAAACAGGCCCCCGAACCACTAATACTACCTCTTCCCCCCTTTTTCATGCTAGAATTTGGTTCACTAACGAGTCATAGTAATCGTGGGGAGGAATAGATGAGGGGTATAAACACGTTCAGAGGTCATTGACCATAGGAAATGCATCCCAAAGAAAATATTGATCCCCTCTAGAGAAGCGAAGGAAAAACTAGTGGATGTTTCATAATGCTCCTCAAATTCAAGTGCAGATGAGGGCATAAGGAAGGCCCAAGGGAGGCCCCCCAGCACTAACCCAATAAAAGAAAGATTGAATTCAGAAACCATGGTCACCCAAGAAAATAGCTACAATGTAGTTTCTAAAATACAAATTTCAAACATGTCGAGGAGAAAGGTTATGGTGACTAATGCTCCCACTCTGGAGATGCCCATCACATGCACACATTCAATTCAAAATGCCATGAATGGTGGTTGAAGAAGTCAAGTCATCAATTTATTTTTTAATGTGAGGTGAGGCACATTTAAGGAATCCATGGCTTGGGGCCGAGGCATATAGTTCTATTTCCACCTCAATTTCATGCTATATGAACTCGATTGGGAGAATATCCTCCCATTAATACACCTTTCCAATTTAGAAAACCTCCTGTTATAGCTAGATATTCTAATCATACACTTTTTGCAACATTTTCATACATTTAGTATGTTAGTCTCGATATCTTATCTACTTTTCACCCACTAATCCTAATCATAGTTCCTCCTCCTTTGAAAACCAATGTAATTTTCTTGCTCAAGCCAAGCATAGACTCTTTTGGACTTCTCTTCCCAATCCTTCTTAAATATCTATATCCATATCTATAGGTAAATTAAAATACTCCACTCCAATATCCACACAATAAGTATATATATATATATTTCCCCTTCCTTTTTTTCCAAATACAAAAATCCTCTCGGTCAATTATGACTAAATATGATTGTTGATCCAATCCTTTCGATCTAAAGCTACCAAAATGATTTGATTGTGGGTCTGATTCCAACCATTCCCTTTCTAGATGTGAGAGTTCTTCCAACTCTTTTTTGTCAAATCCTCTGGCTGAAATTGCCTTGAACAACATTGATAACACTTTGGAGGCCATGCAATTGCACTTATTCTTTCATCCTTGGAGATTGTGTGGTTGTGTGCTATCTAGATTTCCCAATAGAGATATTTTGGCAAATATTTCCATCATCTCACAAGAATTGATTTGGATTTCCTCAACCAGGGGATTTTTTGGGCCCATTTAATAAACATTGCATCCCACAAATCTTGAATTCTTGGCACATCAAACTTGAGGCAAGGCTAGTTTCCAAACTTCCAAAGAAAAGGAGCAATGTTGGAATAAGTGAGGCATATCTTCTTCCTCTTTATGACAAAGGACACAACAAGATGGGATGTGGATACTATACTTCTTCAGATTTTTTGTTGTCAGGATTTTCCAATTCAGCAGTCCCCAGAAAAAAAGGTTTATTTTTAGAATTCCATCTGTACTCTGTATGCTTCACCAGATGTGATATGTGATACCTTGAGATTAGTTTTGAGCAATAAATTTATACCATTCTTTGACTGTATAGATGTTAGTTTTGCTATTCTACTAGATCCTTCAATCCAGTCTTGTGGTGACTATCGACGTGTAGCCTTTGAGGGCCTTGAGCACCAGATCTCAAGATCACTGAATATTATGGGGAATGTTGTCATATTTCCAGCCAATCTACCATCCATGACTATCCCACATTGAAATATCTACAATTTTTCTAAGCCCCTTTTCCTCTATCCAATTTTCCACCCCCTCCATATTTTCATTGTCTTTCAATAGTTTTGCATCTGGGAGATGATCTTTCAATAAGTGGATTTGAGCTCTGTTTCTTCTCTACCATCCAAGATGTTCAAACATAAGGAAAGAAACTTCCTTACATAATTTCCACATTTTTGACCTATGATCCAGCTAATTTTTCTTTTTTTTCTTTGGTCTCAAAATTCTATTCTTATGGAAGTATTTTCACAGAAAGGCCCGTTTCCACCATTTGTTGGAATTTGAAATTAATATCCTTGCAATTTTGGCACCCAATGCTAAATTTATTAGTTATTGATCTTTAATCTAGTATTCCTTATGCTTTAGGAAATGAGGCCATTTTCCAATAGACAATATGAAAATGATGTTCATTGATCTTCCTATCTTGCCACATGAATTTTCTCATCAAGCCACTAAATTGATTAATAATTCCTTTTGAAGTCAATAGCCTCGAACCCAAATATATATGAAGGGATGATAAGACAAACTTAATCATAATCATCTTGTTGGAAAAAGTAACTACGTTCAGTGTTCAATAATGTACTTGAGGCATTATGTATGTACTTGTCAGAAGAATAAATAAAATAAATTTTATTATATTATTGTCACTTATTAAATCATGGGTTTCATGCTTGGGCCACCATGTTTTAGGTAAAAGCCCCCATTGATTACTTCTAGGATTTATTCTGAGTCTATAGAATTATTTTACTTTTAAGGAGACCCTTCTTGGTATTTTAAATCATGTAAAAAGTTTTAGTATTGAGTAAAATATGAATTATGGAACCTCCACACCATGCCAGCCTAAGAGAAGGTCAAGTTGGCCAAAGGACCCATTCTACCCCACAAGAATCCTATAAAAGTAAGGACTACGAAATCATTTGGCACATCACTTCTCATCTTCTCATATTCTCGGGAGAAGTGCAAAATTCTTGTTGCTAGGCAGAAGTGCGAAGTGGATAGATGGAAAGGTTTGTTGCCAGAAAGCCAAAGTGAATGCAAGTTTCGAGATTCTAAGGAGAAGAGAAAAATGGAAATTTAGGTCATGGTCTCGCTCTATTTCATGCTCTACATTGGGAGAATGAAGTCTTCCATGTTGGACTGCTACTAGAAGCTTTTGGCTACTGCATAGTCGATATTGTTGGGAAGAGTCAATCTTTTTGAGGCTGACTTGGTGTGGAGGGAAGGTCTAGTCAAGGTCTAGGGTGAAGAGTCTCAAAGAATGTTATTGAAAGGAATACTTACTTTGACTGGGTTTTCCCCTCGAAGGGGGTTTTCCCTAACATGTTCCTACATCTTATGTCCATTGTTTTATGTACTACTATTTTTGGTAATTGCTTGATGAACTAAAGAAAGAAGATATAAAGAATCATAATAATAAGAAACATCACACGTAGTTATCAAGATCGAGAAAACCTTTATTTCCTTTCTAATTTTTGAACATGGTATAAGAGCTTTGGTGAAGAAAGAGGAAAAATGAAGATCCATTCACAGGCACTATCTCAGGGAAGGAGTCTATCATATTCAAGGAAGTTGTCTAACTCTATCAAGGGTGAGAACAAGCTTGAAGGAGCATCTAACTTCAGATCATGGAAGAATAGGATTTACCTAATCCTCAAGAAGAACAAGGTGCTAGATTTAGTAAAAGGCAATGTAAACAAGCCTTGTTACATAAAAATATTGTCACCTTGATTATTTCCAGTCAGTATGGGTCTATCATCACTTGTACTGTCCTCCTAAGCAAGTCTCAGACCTCAACTCTTCAAAATAAGCTTTGGAAATGAGAGAAAGACATCAAAAAACAATGTAACTCTGGTTCTGCAATTTCTCTTGACTTTTCCTGTGGGCCCGCACCCTTTGTTCATATTGCCTGCGTACTTATACGCTCTGTCTGTAAAGGGGAGGGTGCGTACCCCTGTGAAAGTCAAAAGGCGCAATTTTTATCTTAACAAACTCACTTTGGGTTAATTCTAGATGATTCTAGAATGCATTTTGACGTGGATTTCTCGCTCCAAGGTGGTTCATGCATCCCAAAAGAGAAGGAGCTAATCCCTTGTTAGGAGGAGCTATCCCTTTGAAGGAGCATTCTATCCCTTTGAAGGAGGAGCTGGTAACTGATCTCCATTGCAATATAAATTGAGGCATTGGGTCAGTGGCCAGAGAGGTTAGAAGCTGAACTTTTGAGGGTAAATGCTAGTGAAATCAAGACTTCCTATTTGAGCTTAAGAGGAGAGATCACATACCTTTTTGGCTTCATTGGGAGTGAGTGAAGCTTGTCAAAGTAGAGGAGACTTCTTGTTGGACCCTGGGAGGAGCTTGTACAGCGTCAAGGCAAAGGTTGTAAAGTTCTTCTTCTTTTGAATTAATACAATCAGGCTCATTTTTCTCAACAAGTATCTCATGTTATTTGTTTCATGGACTCCTTGACTTTCATGTTAAATATGTTTTATAATACTAGTTTTTCAGGTGCTATTTAATTGTTTGTCTTGTTTGTGTTTGCAGGTTCACGACAAAGAAACTCATTTGGATCAAAGGAGCGAAGGCATCCCCAAACTTGCATTGGACATAAGGTAGGTCTTAAACACACTTGTTTGCCATTATTTATAAAAGCACATTTAGAGAAAGATAGTGTCTGGTTGGTTTGCTTGTCATTAGGTCTTATTTAGATTCTAGGAAGGTCTATATTTTCCACAAGAGCGACTCATTCCGCGTGACACTGCCATTAACAGGTCCTCCAGCATATGGTTTTCCATCAATTTCTTGCAGAATGTAAGTGTTGTTTCCATGGAAAGCAGAAATTCGATATGGGCCTTTCCACAAATTTTGAAACTTACCGTGTTTACCTTTTTCTTCAATTCTGGCTTCCCATTTCACCACTCTATCATGGATCGGGAAAGTCACTTCTTTGATCTCCTTATATAATGTTCTCTTGATTCTGTTCTGACTTTGTTGATGATTGTCATACACCTCACTTCATTTCTCCTATAAGGCTATCAGCTGATTGATCCTTCTTTGTACAGCGTTTGGTTCCTCCTCTAATCCTTGAATTAGCTTCATTACTGGTACTCCAAGTGATGTTGGAAATATGGCTTCAGCACCATATACTAATTCATATGGCGATGTTCCAATGGATCTCTTTGTACAAATCCAGTCAGCCCACAAAGCGTACTTTAATTTCAAATGCCAAGCTTTCTTATTTTCTTGCAGCAGCTTTTTGATGATCCTCCTAAGGCTTTTGTTTGATGATTCGGCAAGGCCATTTCCTTGTAGATAATAAGCAATAGAGTGTCCAAGAGAAATGTGATACTGATGGAAAAAATTAATCATCTTCTTGGACTTAAAAGCTTCAGCATTGTCAGTTATAATCTTCATTGGGAAACCAAATCTTGACAAAATATTATTTTCTAGGAAAGAGATAATCACTAAATCATTTGCTTGCCTTATTGGAACCACTTCTATCCATTTGGTAAAGTAATCAGTGGCTGTGAGAATCCAACGATGTTGTCCTGATGAAGGAGGATGAATTTCCCCTATAAAATCCAATCCCCATTGCGGGAAGGGCGCTTCAACATATATAGGAACCAAAGGCAATGTCACAAGCTTCCTCTTTCCTTCAAATACTTGACATTCATGACATGTAGCTACCTTTTTATAGATATCTTTGAACATAGTTGGCCAAAAATATCCAGCCCTCAAGACCTTTTTTGTAGTAGCTTTCCAATAGTGATGTCCTCCACAATCTCCCTTATGGAATTCATCAAATACTTTATCAGCTTCTTCTTCAAGGAGACAATTTAACAATATCCCTCCTACATCTTTCCAAAACAAATTTTGGTCATGCACAAAATATCTTAAAGACTTCAGCTTGACAAACCGAGCTTTGGACTTTGAAAGATTAGCAGGGGCTTTATTATGCTGTAGAACAAATGCTACGTCCTTGTACCATTCTGAAAGCAAGAATTTTTCATTTATTTGGACCAACTCTTCTTCATTTTCAGAAATTTCTGAGATCTCTGTACTCAAGTTAATGTCAAGACAGTCCAAATTTGATTGTGTCAGCAACTTGGCTAAGCCTTGACCCTTTACCAATTTCGTGGGTTTAATCTCAATGTCATATTCTAACAATTTTGCTATCCACTTCCCCCTTTTCCATCCGGATCAACCTGTGTTAGAATATCCTTTATAACAACATTTGGAACGTAAGCAACAATGTGAAAATGCAAAACATAGATTTTGAAATCCTTTATTGCTTTCACCAAGGTGTAAGCTTGCTTCTCTAGGATATTTTACTTCAGTTCGGCATTAGCTAATGTCTTGCTAAAGAAAGAAATAGGTTGTTTAGTACCTTGATTTCCCTTTTGCAGCAAAACTCCAGCAATTGTATCCTCAGAAGCAAATGTAAAAATAAGGAATTCCTTGGTAAAATCTGGGCTGATAAGTATTGGTGCTTGTGTGAGTGCCTTCTTGATATCCTCAAAAGATTTCTTTGCTTCAGCTATCCACTTAAAGTCTACTCCCTTTTTCAACATCTTTGTTATATTCTTGATAACTTCAACAAAGTTAGGAATGAAGCGCCTAACAAAGTTGACTTTTCCAAGAAAGGATTGAATTTCTTTCCTACTTCTTGGTGGATCTAACCTTTGAATTACACTAACTCTATTAGGATCAATCCTAATTCCTTCTTCAGAAATGATATGACCAAGAAATTTGTCTGATGTTAAAGCAAAAATACTTTTAGTGGGATTAAGAGAAATACCAAACCTTCTACATTTCAACAAAACTCTTTCAAGGTGCTTCAAATGATCTTCTTCTCTCTTTGAAAAAACTGTGATGTCATCAAGATATACCACCACTGATTTGTCATTTTCTTCAACAAAAGCAATATCCATTGCTCTTTGGAAAGTGGCCCCTGCATTCATGAGACCAAAAGGCATCTTGGCGTACATGAATGTTCCCCATGGCATTGTGAAGGCTATTTTCTCTTGATCATTTGGATGAACAAGAATCTTATTGTACCTTAGAAACCATCAAGCATAGACATCCTTTGTGAACCAACAATGTTTTTCAGAATCAGATCCATCTTGGGAAGGGGATAATTATCTTTCAATGAAGCTTTATTCAAATTTCTGAAGTCTATACAAATCCCGATCTCTCCATTCTTTTTCCTAACTGGGACCAAATTAACAAGCCAATTTGAGAATTTTATTGGAACAATAATCTTAGCATCAAAAAGTTTTTTAACTTCCTTTTCAATCAATGGTAGAAGGAGAGGATTAATTCTTCTTAACTTCTGCTTGAAAGGTTTTTCATTCTCCTTAATAGGAATGGTATGCTGTATAATTGAGGAATCATATTGTTTCAAGTCAGCATAGCTCCATGCAAAAACATCAATGAACCTTTTCATCATCTCAACATATTTAGTCTTCATATCAGCAGAAAGAAATTTTGAAATCTTGACCATCTTAGGTACAACTGAATCCCCTAAATTGTAGCTTTCTACCTCTTCCTCATCAACTTGTAATTTTGGAGCTTTGAACACATCATTTTGATCAAACAATTTCTCAAGGGGAATAAGACCTTTTGGAATTAAGTTGTTTTTTAATTGTAAGACTTCAGACTTTTCTTTTGACTCTACAAACATATTTTGTTAATCCATTTGAGTGCTTTCAAATTCTCCCTTTCACTCAATGAAATTCTTTACCTGCTGATCATCCTCAAAGACTTGCCAATTTGTGATGTTATCTGATATGACTGGTCGATGGAAAACCTCCACCTCATAATTTTCAGAAGAGTGCATAGGAATAATAAAAAGGATGGCAGAAATAGCGAGAGAGTTTGCAATAGAGTTTTGGTCTCTGGTTTTGATGGTGAAAGAATAGGCCTGAAACTTTTCCAACATATCCAACACTAAGTTTCTATATGCCTTCATCCTTACATCCTTGGTTTGGTAAGCACCTTCCACTTGTTTAATTACCAATTCAGAATCTCCACAAACAGCAATGTTTCTAGCTTTCAATTTTAACAAGGCTTCTAAGCCTAAAATTAGAGATTCTTACTCGGCCATATTGTTAGTGCAATCAAAATTTAGCTTGTAGGAGAGAAACTTACTTTCCTTATCTAGACTTGTGATCCAAATCCCAGCTCCTGCCCCTTCTCTTCCTACTGATCCATCGAAGTATAATGACCACCAGCCTATTGTGTCTATTTCATCTCCTTGTTGCCCTTCTTGACACTAATTTTCTGAAAGCTTCGCTTCTGATTCTCTTCCAACTGATTCATTGAATAGGATGGCTGATTCGAGACCATTATCAAATGAATAAATAGGAAAATTTTGAGGTTTGTCTTTGTTTCTTACCATATAATCCATTATGGTCTCCCAATACAGCCTCCTTTGCTCACCAAAAACTGGGATAGTAGCATAGGTAAGGTCCATCTGCATTGTGCCTTTGATCTTTGCTGCCCACGATCTTGAAAGAAGCATCCCAACCTTAGGTGGAATGTTGGCCACAAAAATGTCCATGACAATTATCTTTGCTGGAATTTGTGTGAGACCCACAACAACATCTTTAATCAAACCAATGCATTGAACTCTTTTTGAATCAAAGGAAAATCGATCCTTATATGGTCTAGTTACCTGTAATCCCAATCTTTCCATGATCACCTTGGGCATAAGATTATGAGATGCCCCTGAATCTAACATAGCATTATGTAAGATCATATCATGAATGCTAATGCTTATGTAGAAAGGAGGAAACTCTTCATTCTATTCATCTTCAAGTCTTCGATCCAAGTAAATAATAGGATTATCTTCTTGTACATTAAAGATATCAGCTACTCCTGGTTGTGAATTGAGCATTTCAACAATCTTACTTATGTATTTCTCTACCTTGAGGATTTCACTAAAGGGAACTGATATTTTGATTTTTGCAATCTCATTTTCAAGGTTAAAAACAGAAACAGTCTTCTCAATTTCTTTAGTAGGGGATGGAGCTTGAATATCCTTTTTCCCAGGTGGAGAATCATTTTTACCTTTAGCAACCTTTGAGTTGTCCTTCTTATCTTCAACAGCCTTTGAGGCATCCTTCTTGGGTCGTGCTTTGCTTGCTGTAATAGGCACATTTCTATTCCTGAGATTGTACTGCTTTTGCATCTCAAAGATAGCATGCTGATAGCCCTTTAAATAGTCTGAAGGTTCCTCCCCTGGTTTGGTCATACTGGACTCATCATATTCTTCCTTAGTCAAGAAGATACCTGGAACTTCTTCATCAAGACATTGGATGGACTCCTCGGGAATTTCAAGTTCATCTTCATCATCAACCAAGTTTTGCTAGAAAGGAGGTCTTATTGGAGGATCTAGCTGTTGATTCCTATTTTCTCTTGGACATTGCTGATTTTGAGGTCTCCTAAGCTGAGGATTTCTAAATTGAGGTTCTTGCTACGCTGGAGGAGTAGAAGTATTCCCAAGAGCCAACCGATCCATCAGCTTTTCCATGGTCCTCATCATTGTGTCAAACTTATCCTCTGGAGCTGAAGTGGAAGGTTTCTCTTCTTTCAGTTTAGCTTTTGCCATCTTTGATTTTTTGGAAGCAATCATGTTTACTTCCACTTTAATTGCATCATTTTGCATGTCAGCAAGAGTAGCAGAATCCCTTTCTTTGAGTAACAAAGAGAAGTCAGAATCAAATGCTTCAGCGTATCTCAGTTGTGCCAAGGCACTAGGAGGCTTCAAATGGGCTAGG
This sequence comes from Pinus taeda, assembly GCA_000404065.3. Lineage (NCBI taxonomy): Eukaryota > Viridiplantae > Streptophyta > Pinopsida > Pinales > Pinaceae > Pinus > Pinus taeda. The sequence continues at coordinate 137,317 of APFE031079651.1, read as the reverse complement.
ATGGAGTTGTATAATTTATTAAACCTTTTGGAGAAGTTTTGGATGGTTTCATCAGGTGCTCTTCTAAGATTGTTGTATTCAGTGAGAGCTTGGACAGGATTAGTTCTATTTCCCCACTTTCTTAGAAAACTATCTTCAAACTCTGCCCAACTGTGAATGCTTCCAGCTGTAAGAGCTTTAAACCATTTTCTAACCTCTCCAATGAAATTTTGTGCAAACAATCTTAGCTTTACATCCTCATCATCAACTTCCTCTCTGTCAACAAAATCATTGAATCTATCTACATGTTCTTCTGCTGTGATTTCTTCATCTCTACCCCATGTTGGAATTCTAGTAGCATATTTGCTGGGAAGGTCATGTAAAATAGCAGGGAGGGCTAGTGGATCATACCTAGTAGGTACAACCATAATTTATGGAGGAACAGTGATAACGGGTACTATAGGGACAGAGGAACCAGCACTGATATGAGGTGGATTTCCTAGTGTCTGAGAACTACTAGGACTAGCAGAGGCAAAGGATAAAGTGCTGATATGAAAAGGACTATTTGGACTTTGCAAACCACTGACAAATGTACTCCAATTTGGAAGGGGTAGACCAGTTTTAGATTTGAGTAAGACTTCAAAAGGATCAAGCTCTTTAATTTTATTTAAATCTTCCTCTTCTAACAACAATTCAGAAGTAACAACCTCCCAAAATTCCTCCTTATCCTTTTGTGACACTAAGGATGAAGTATCAATACCTCTTTTTTGTAAATATAAAATAATTCCAATAAGTTCTTCTTCGTTTTCAGACCTCAAAAATACCTCATGAATCTTATCATCAACAATTTTGTCCTCGGGACTTCTTGAAAATTCAGAGAGAAAAGATTTTGAAAAAGATGGAGTACTTGGTGTTTCGATAAATCTTTGTCTGCTCCTTCAAATGGTGTTTGGATTGTCCACAGGAGTAGGTGGATCTGGGTCAGGATTGCTCCGTGTATATCTCCCTCTCGAAGACAGCTTTTAAACTTTTGAAAATGTATGGAGTCACCAAGGTAGATTGCAGCCTCGAAAAGTCTTTTGAGCTCCTACTACATTCAGAAGTTCAGTCTCTTGATTTCGAGAATGATTAATCTTCAGAATCCCGTCAGATGCACCAAAATGTTAACTCAAAATCTGACCCTGGAAGGTTGCAAACCAGGAAGACCTCAAGTAACTATTTCAAACCTACTTTAGGCTGAGGCTTAGCCTCCCCAACTAGAGAGGGCTCTCTCAAAGGATTAATGTTTTTTATTATGATTAAGATAGCTAACACTTGTGAAATGAATGTAAAAATATGAGTGGTGGAAACACAATTAGAAACTATCCATTGGGCTTATGGATTCAACACCATTTCAGTATAACAATGGTATCAACCTTACATAGAAGTCAGGGCATTCAGGATTCAACACATTTAGAACATACCAAAAACATATAGGACCACATAGTCTATGAATGTATACAGGAAATTAGAGCACCATGAGTGAGTTCTAAGTGATTATACAGTCATACCATTGCAAATATTGGGAAAAGCACAATAAAATGCATTCTGAACATTGAATCCCTCCTGAGTCCTGAGAAGCAAAGCCAATCTTGTATTACTAAAACAGAGTCTTTACATAAAGCCAAATATCAGATCTTTTTTAAATAAATTTCCAACCCCGAGTACATTGTTTTCTCTCCTATATATAGAATTATTTTACAAGGCTGAGATTCCTCCTCCAACATGAGGGGAATTTGAATTCTACTTATCCTGACACCTATTCACACTTTAACTACCTATTAAGTGTAACAAACTACTAACTAGACTTTTTAGAGATCTAAGGCAAATATGAATCTAACTCCATATCATGCTAATAATAGCATTAATTACAATCAATTCTTGTTCTTTGACAAGTGGTCTCTTTTAGTTTAGCTGTAGTAGGTGTTTGTAGCTGCCTGCTAGTATTTAATGTCATATCCTCTCCATTGCTCTTGAAAAGTAGGAAACTGCCCCTATTTATCTTCTTTTGGTTTTCCTCAAAGATATTCGAAACTAATGAATCATGTCCTTCTTCTTTGATTATACCAAAATATATTAGAATGCCACGTCCTCGATGTGCTGTCAACTTTTTCCATGTGTGAAGACAAGACCTCCTCCAAACTGTTTGAAATATCATGAACTATAGTAACTCTGATCACTTTATAACAAAACGTTTAGAGTTCGAATACATGTTTCTTCCCCCTGTTTCTTCCCTTGTCAAATTTTGACACCTGTTACATGATCCTTGGAAGAGATTCCTTTTTCAAAAATTTCCACTCGGTCCCTCAAAATTGGTTGACCGAGTTTTAATTATGTATCTACAGCAGTTTTGTAGCGCGCTACGAAACTGTTTTGCGTTAGGCATCATCTTCAGCAGTTTCGTAGCACGCTACGAAACTACTGTGTAATCACCAAAACACAACTTAATATCAAAATTTTGCTATCTTGAACTTCTTTATATTCAAACATTATTTTCAACTGCAACAAAGCTTTTCAAAACTCAATGGAAATGTATGATTCTTCAAGAAAAATTATAACAAGAAAAAACCATCAAAATTTGGAACATAACCTTATTTGATGTGTGACTTCCTTAAGGAGATTCTTTCTGTTGGCCTAACTACATTTTTAAGTCCTCAATTTGCTTCTTCATGACTCTGATCCCAGCTCTCAGGTTTGTATTGACCTTTCTGATGAATTATGCTTCCTTTATTGCAGGGACAGTCTAGCTACGGAATTGAACATTACAGTCGACCACCTCGGGTATTTGAAATTTTTTGTCCTCCCACCGAGCTTGCATTTGGTTAAAATAAGCTTCCTTGATTGCATGCTTTCTAGAGGCTTCCTTCAGTCTAGCAATTTCAAAGTTTGCCAATTCTAACTTTCTTTTCAACTCTTCAAAACTATCTTCTTCCTGAAGGGTAATTGCTTTACCTTTATCTTTTCCTTCATGAGACTGAATTATCTCCTCTGTTTCATCTGCTCTTGGCAGTATCTCCTATATGTGTTTGAAATTCCTCGTTATGGGTCTTCTTGGCTTAAAGACAAATTTATCAACCGGATGATCGAGGCTTTATTTCTCTTAGCCTTGTCTTTTCCTGACTCTATCACATTTGCTTGAACCAGGGGACACTCTTCAATATCAATTGCCTGTAATATGTCATTAAGACTTCCCTTTGAAACCGGGGTGTCTTCAGTCACCACTGCTTTGCCTTTTTCCTTAGCTAATTGGCCTCTTGCCATTCTTCTCTGGACTACTTCACCTGTGGGTGATTCATGTGCACCCTCTCTGATTTCAATTTTCTCTTTCTGAGATTGTTGGGGTGTATCTTGGATTATCAGTGGCTTGGTGCGTTCCCTTACCTATTTCCTAGCCTTCACCTTTATAAACCTAGTGGATCTTGTTTTTGCTTGATGACCAATTGTTACTGGAAAATCTTTTGCATTTTGAGGACTAAGACCAGTCTCGTTCTTGAAACCAAACATGAAGATGAACGTGGGTTAGTCTCTACCTACCTTCTAGAGTTCATGCAGAACAATCAACTTAACCAAGCCATGGTGGAACAATGAAGTCTCACAGGCCTCTTTCCTTAGTTGTACCTTGTCACAGATTTTGCTTAGGCTACGAAATAAGTAGAAAGGTAAATCAATAGATGTCTTTCCTATAAAATGAAATAGAAGTTTAAAATGATATGAATACACCTTATTATATCTCCCTTCACAGGTAAGGTACCTTTGTATGCAGATAAGCAAATTGGCATACGAATCCTTGACATAACTTCTAGGAACAGACTTGTTTAAATCTGAGTTAATGAACTCCTGCTTCAGAAATTGTTTGCATGGGGTCATATCAAATTTGAAATTCTTAAACCAACTTTCTTTCCCCCTTGGAATCTCCGTAACTATGGATATTACGTATGGTGAGACCTACAGTTCAAGCATGCCAACCTTTGATTTCAGGCCTATGAAATTCAAGGAAAATTCCTTGGTGACTTGTGCATGATCTCCCTGGAGTTTCTTGCAAAAATTCCAGCATCCAGCTTGCTTGAATGCATGGTAAAATTCTCTGTTCTTCAAGGTTATGTCTAAACCTTCATGTTTTCTCCTCAAACACTTGCCAGACCTGTGACCCTTTCTCTCTGTAGACCCCTCCATGAATTTCCAGCGGAATGATATGTTTGATGACCGGCACTGTCTCAATCTTTGATCTCTGCCTCGCTTGATAGCTGCCTCACTTGATAGCTGCCTCAATTGATATGTAATGCATTCAAATTGAATGTTTGTAGATTTTTTCCTTATGCAATGAATACAATCATAATTAAGACTGTGAATACCTGGCTTTTCTTGGAACTTGCAATCCGAGTGTACCAGAGTACCTAGTGACTGTAATGATGGAGATAAGTGGTTGGACATGATATGTGGAGTGTATAAGCTGACAGTGGATGATGAAACCATAATTGAACTTGACAGATTTGACAGTTAGGAAATATTTGCTACAGATTGCACGAATCTCCGATTTCGTAGCGCAGCGAGTGTAAAATATAGATTATGCACTACGTAATCACCTAAAACATGTTGCGCTGCGAAAACACCTAAAACTGATTTATGCGCTACGAAATCACCTAAAGAGCTTTGTAGCACACAATAACCTTTGAACAAAGCGAACACATGGAAATTGTGTGATTTATGAGATCAATGATGAATGGGAATGCATAGTTGACCTCTATTTAAGTATACCATTAAGACTCCTAATACTCAAACAAAAAAAATCAAACCTAGACTAGCACCGAACCTTTACCATCAAACTAATGTGAGCGGTTTGGGAATTAGAATTATTAAGTGATAACACAATCAAAGATTCATTTTTGAATCTTTGTAAATCTTCAAAATCATCACATACCTATTTGTAGTTATAGCCATCAAGTTCACAAAGGAACGTTGTAACAAATTGATCCCAGCTATGAATTAAGGCAACTGGAAGAGTTTGACACAAGTTTCTAGCTTTTGTCACAAATGTGAGAGTAAAGATTCTACATAAAATGCCTTCATCAATTCCTTGAAAATCATAATTTGAAATTTTTTGAATAAATGGAAAGGCATGATTAAAAGCAGAAGAATTTCTCTTACCATTAAACTTTACCTGAGACAAGAGTCTTACCACTTCGGGTGGAGTGTTGGAAGATGCATATCCATGGATACAACACCAAATTGGAAGTTTAAGAGGAGCCATTGTGATAAATAAAATTTTAGAATACAAAGACTCTAGTACACAACAAGTTTCAAGCCCTCTTTATAGTAGTGCCAAAATGTTGAAGCCTCCAAATTGGCTACAACAGCATGGGGGATGAACACCCAATATGGACCTTAAAGCAGCTACTTTTCTATTTGGAATGGTGGTTCCGACTGATTCAACTAGCTCTAGTTACCGTCTCTCAATCTAAAAAATGGCTTACAATATGAATTTCATCCAGCAATGGAGAAGAGACATCAGATCAACCCTCTTGTTGATCACGCAATAAAGTGATCCTTAAGCTGATTTGGGGCTCAACCAAGCCACAACTAAATTTTTCCTCTTCAGGAAGATGACTTATAATAATTTAAAATTAAATCTAAATGCAAGCTTATTCTATAATGAAAACAAAAGGAACTAAATCTTAATCCTATCTCAATTAGGAAGACATAGATCTAACCCAACTGAGAGGAAGATATTTAAAGTATTGGAATTTAAATATGTCTGGCTTATAATGAATATCAAGCTAACAAAATAGTTTAATTAACTGACATTATGAGTACCAACACATATTCTATTCGTAGACCTCTTAACTGAAATAATCAACCAACAACATTTAGGAAGAATTTCACAAAATGATCTTGATTATTTAATCAATAATTCAAATAATTAAACAATAATATGAGGAATAAGTTCATAAAATATTACTATTTGTTAAAAAATTATTGAAAGACATTTCTTGTTGGGCTGTGTTATATTCTGTCCACGACTATCCCATGTATTTAATTGGGGGTTAGAGCTGGGGTGGAGCCCACCCTTTGTTGTGTCAATTTCATAGGAGGGGGTCATAGGGGGTTTGAGGGAGGCAAGTAACCCCACTCTATGGGGTTCAGGGTAGCGCCTCGGAAAATTTTGGTTTTGGAACATATGTTAGCTTGGGCGAACCCACCTATGGTTTTGTGCATGATTTTCACATATGGTTTTTTGGATGCGATAGTTTTCGGTCTATAGTTTTGGACACGATGGTTTTCGGTCTATGGAATCCCGGTTTTGGGATCCAGGGGAAAATCTCTATATATATGTGTTTTATGTGTTATGCTCTCGCATTGTTTATTTTATGTATTTTAGAATTCATATGCAGGTAATTTTTGCACAGGGTTAAAACCTACATTTGGTATCAGAGCTTTTTTGACTTCAAGGGAACGCCTTTGTTGCTGAGGGGTTTAACTTGGGCCTGTGGTAGACCCTATTTAGTGGGAGATCTATGAAATCAATTCTGGTGCTAAAAGAAGGTGGCAAGTAGTGAAAATATAGAGATCGAGAAATTTAATGGTCAGAGTTTTGAGTTGTGGAAACTCAAGATGGAGGATCTGTTGGTGGATAAGGATTAGTGGATCATGGTAGATTCAGGTACTAAACCAACAGGAGTGTCCGATGAAGAATGGAAGAAGTTGGATCAAAAGGCAAAGAGCACAATATGATTGTGTGTCTCAGATTTAGTATTGCTTAATGTATCAGGGGAAGCTATAGCGAAGCCTTTGTGGGACAAGTTAGGGACTTTTTACCAATCTATGTCTCTGGTGAATAAACTGTTCCTATGGAAAAAGTTGTATAACCTGAGGATGAAATATGGAGACTCAGTGACAGAGCATCTGAACGCATTTAATACTATGGTAAGTTAGTTAGCATCTGTTGATATTAAAATTTCAGATGAAGA
>APFE031079651.1:98800-130312 GCA_000404065.3 Pinus taeda | reverse complement strand
GTTTGTTGTGTTCTCTACCAGATTCATGGGATAGTCTGGTTATTGCAATAGGTAGCAATGCAACTACCTTGCAGTTTGATGAAATAGTCTCATCCTTGTTGATGGAGGAGATTAGACAGAAAAATATGGAGAGCCATAATGGTGATGCCTTGTTTATACGAGGATGGTCCCAAAATAGAAACAAAAATAAGACATCGAGTAGGAGATCTAAATCTCAAGGAAAACTTGTAAAGGTGGTGTGCTGGAAATGCTGAAAGGAAAGGCACTACAAAAGGGACTGTAAATCTAAAGCTCTTGATAAAGGAAAGGGATTTGATGATGCTCCTTCTGTAGAAGCGAAAACCACCTTAGATGAAAGTGGGAATGTGTACTTGGCTTCTTCAAGTACACATGTAGATCATGAGGCATGGTTGATTGACTTAGGTGCATCCTTTCACTTCACTCCCCATAGAGAGTGGTTCTGCGAGTATGATAAATACGATGATGGTGATGTCTTCTTAGGGGATGATAGGAATGATAGAACCATTGGTTGCAAAAAATTATAGTTGAAGTTGCAAGGTGGAAGGGTTAGAACACTTCTGGGTGTTTTGCATATTCCTCCATTGGCCAAAAATATGATTTCTGTAAGTAAGTTGGATGATGTAGGTGTAAAAACAACATTCGAAAAGGACACCTGCAAGATGGTTTAGGAAGCACAGGTATTGATGCGGGGAGTTTATATTGGAACTCTGTACAAGCTGCAAGGTAGCATGGTTGTTGATGGGTGCAATAGTTCTATAGTTCCTGAAAGTGGAGCAGAAAATCTAGTGGTCTCTGGAGAGAAGACCATGCTATGGCATCAAAGGCTTGGACATATTGGAGAGAAGGGCCTTCGAATACTTCATGGTAAAGGTATGGTAGAAGGTATGGGTAATATCTCTTTGGATTTTAATTTATGTGAAAATTGTGTATATGGGAAGTAGAATCAGGTGAGTTTCCCCTTTTGTGGTAAGAGGGCGAAAAATATATTAGAGCTTGTGCACAGTGATGTGTTTGGACCTGTGAAGGTTCCATCACTGGGTAAGTCTGTGTACTAAGTATCATTTATAGATGACTTCTTAAGGAATACATGGATATATTTCCTTAAGAAGAACTCTTAAGTCTTTGAGAGGTTTAAAGAATTTAAGGCTCTGGTGGAAAACCAGACAAAGAAGAGAATAAAGGTGCTGAGGACAGATAACAGTGGAGAGTCTTGCAGTATGGAATTTGAAGAATTCTGTAAGAAGCGTGGTATAGCATGGTAGAAGACTACTCCATATACACCTCAACAAAATGGAGTTGCATAAAGAATGAACAATATGTTGATGGAAAGGGCAAGAAGCATGCTCAGTGGTGTTGAGTTAGGATAGGAATTTTGGGCAGAAGCGGTGGAGACAACATGTTGTCTAGTCAATAAATCACCTTCATCAGCATTGGAGGATAAGACTCCATAAGAGGTATGGACTGGTAAGAAACCCTCTTTTTCACATCTGAGGGTATTTAGATGTGATGCATATGTACATGTTCCAAAGGAGAAATGAATCAAGTTGGATAGTAAATATGAAAACTGCATCTTTATTGGGTATAAAGATGGTTTAAAGGGTTATAAGCTTTGGAACCCAGTAACAAGGAAAGGTTGTGTATAGCCAAGATGTGGTGTTCAGAGAGGTAAAATATGTTAGTAAACATGAATTCTAACCAAAGGAACCTGAGAAGATACAGCTTGAGCTAAAGGAGGAAGAATCAGACTCTACAACAGAGGAGGAATTAGAATATGAAGAGCCACAAACTCCGGGTGTGAGAAGATCAGTTCGAGAAAGAAGATAGCCAGAAAGGTATAGTCCATCTATTTTCTGTTCAAATTTTGCTTTATCTATTACTGATGATGATCCCAAAACTATGAAGGAAGTAGTAGATTCAGAGGATGGAAAACTGTGGAAAGAGGCCATGGTTGATGAAATGGCATCTTTGCACAAAAATGAGTTTTGGGATCTAATGGAGTTGTCGGTTGGAAGAAAACCCATTGGCAGCAAATGGGTGTTTAAGAAGAATACAAATGCAGAAGAAAAGGTGGAGAAATACAAAGCTTGGTTGGTAGCAAAAGGTTATTCCCAGGTGTCGGGAATTGATTTTGGTAATATGTTTTCTCCTGTTGCCAAGGTAGCTTCTATTAGATTACTTCTATCTGTTGTTGCTGCTTTTGATTTTGAGGTAGAACAGATGGATGTGAAGACAACATTTCTTCACGGGGATCTGGAAAAGGAAATTTACATGAAGCAACTTAAAGGCATTGCGGTGAAGGGTAAGAAAGAACTGGTATGAAAGTTAAAGAAGTCTTTGTATGGGTTAAAACAGTCACCAAGGACGTGGTATCAGAAATTTGGTACATTTATATAGGGATTTGGCTTGATCAGAAGAAAATCAGATCACTATGTGTATTTTAAATTAATTGATGACCATGTTATTTATTTGGTCTTGTATGTGGATGATATGTTGCTAGTTGGAAATGACAAAGAAATTATCCAGGATTTGAAGACCCATTCATCCTCCAAATTTAACATGAAAGATCTTGGTGCTGCAAACTATATTTTGGGCATAGAAATTAAAAGAGATCAGGCAAAGAGGAAGATTTGGTTAAACCAAAGGAAGTATGTTGAGACAATATTGTAGAGATTTAATATGCAGGATAGTAAAATGATGAAGGTTCCTATTCCTATAGGTGTAAAGTTATCTGCTAAACAGTGTCCTAAGACACAAGAAAAGAAAGAGGACATGTCCCGTTTCCATATGCAAGTAGAGTCAATAGCCTGATGTATGCAATGGTTTGTACTAGACCAGACATTGCATATGCAATGGGAGTATTGAGCATGTTTATGTCAAAACCAGGAAGGAGCATTCGACAGCATTCAAGCAGGTTTTCAGGTGATTTGCGTGGCACTATTGATTATGGTTTGTGCTACCAAGGAAGACCAGGATTGGACAGAGTGTTGGATATTCATGGCTTTGTTGATGCAGACTGGCCTGGAGATCTAAATCAGAGAAGAACTACAAGTGGGTATGTGTTTAACCTATTTGGAGGTGCAGTCAGTTGGATGAGTAAGAAACAATATGTAGTGGCACTATCAGCTACAAAGGCAGAATACATGGCAACCACTCATGCAAGCAAGGAAGCAGTTTGGTTGTAGAGATTGTGTTCAAGTATGGGGTCAGTACAGGGAGTTATAAGGATATATTGTGTCAGCCGAAGTGAAATTTTCTTGGCAAAGAACCCTACATATCATTCAAAGATAAAGCACATTGATGTTCAGTATCACTTTGTGAGGGATATGATAGAAGAAAAAAGGGTGTTGCTAGTAAAGGTGGATACTTTGAAGAATACTGTAGATGCATTGACAAAATCTGTGAGCTCTTAGAAGTTCTCTTGAAGTAGAGACACAATGAGCTTTGTAGGGCTGGATAAATGACTAAGCTCTCTTGTGGCCCCCTATGGAAAGAAAACAACAAGCGGGAGAATGTTGGATTGTGTTATATTCTTTCCACAACTAGCCGACGTAGTTAACTAGGGGGTTAGAGGGGGGGCGGAGCGCCCCCTTTGTTGCACCGACTGCGTAGTGGGGGGGTCACAAGGAGTTTGAGGAGTGTAGGTAACCCCACTCTATGGATTCTGGGGAAAATTTTGGTTTTGGAACATATATTAGGTTAGGCGGACCCACTCATGGTTTTGTGCATGATTTTCGCACAGGTTTTTGGACGCGATAGTTTTCAGTCCATGGTATTGAATGCTTCAGCATATATAACTTTGTTTTATAACATTGAAAGGAAAATAATGAAAAGTCAAGCTGGTAGTCCCGGTTTTGGGATCCAGGGGAAATATATATGTATATGTGTTTTATGTGTTATGCTCTCGCATTATTTATTTTACGTGTTTTAGAATTCATATGCAAGTAATTTCTGTATGGGGTTAAAACCTACATTTTTGAGTAATTAATTACTTAGAAATCAGAATTCAACCCATAAGAGCAGAGATAAATACAAACATATGATTGAGACAAATTAATCATACTGAAAGAAGTTCACAAATATGAATAAACTGACACATTCCTGCCATCACAAAATGAAACTAGTATTTAAAATAGTAGTATTAGAAATATCGATCTATAGAATCCATTTCTTTGGCTCTAGTCTCCAACAGTCCTTTACATTGCTTGAATTTTTAATGTTACAACAGGAGCTGCAATAGTGCAAACTCTACCCATTATGCATAATTCAAAATGCAAAAGAAAAATCCTCAATAATCCCCAGATCTGAAATTTTTACTCCTCCTGCCTACAACTCTAAATCCTTATTATAGAAATGCTTTTAGAATTCCAGAATTGTAGAGGAGAGAAACCCTTATTACATTCTACAATCTATTATTTATAATATTTACAAAGGAATTTAAAATAGGAAATTTGTTGAAAAATAAATATTTTTAATCAATTTTCATTGGCTGAAAATTCCATTCTTCTATTGCTTGAGCTTTCTCATTGATTGAATTTCTTTTATCTTAATCTCTTCAATTGTTTTCCTACAAAAGGAAATCAACTTAAAAATAAAATCACAATGCCAAATCTAGAAGTAAAATAAATCTAATCAAATTCAATTTGAAAAGGAAATATGAGCTTTTTATTGATGCCTCTAATGATTTAATTGGCCAAGGATATAATTAGCGAATGGATTTGCATCCAGAAGAGGCTTGGGAAAATGAAAATGCAGCAAATAAAACTTAGAAAATTGATTTTGTTAAAAATCTAGAGCTCGCTCTTCTGCTGGATTTTAGACCTAATAAATGGTCAAATCTAGAAATGAACCCACTTCTAAAATATTCTCCACAATTTTATCATTCCAATGAGTTGTCCTGGGCCTCATTTGGCCAAATAAAACTCCATTTATAAATTTCTGAAGTTGGTATATTAAAATTGCCAGAATTCTGGAAATTTTGTTGCTTAGGCTAAAACTCTGATTTTTTGATTAAATCCTATTTCTAAATTAGATTGTTGTTATTAATTAATTAATAACAATTAATTATAACTGCATTATCGATTTCTTAATCACTATTTAATTAAAAAATTAATTAAAAAAATAATTTAATGATTAATAAAATTATTAATTAATATTATAATTAATATATATATAAATTATAATATATATAAATGTATAATTTTAATATAATATTATATTAACTAAAAATAAAATTACACAATTACAAAATCTTTTAACAAATATTCATGTATTAGGATTAGTATGAGGATGGTGGAGAGTAGTAATTAATGAGGGTATGGAGTGATAAGATGTGACGTGAGGGTGATGGTGAGGCGAGTGAGGTGGAGGGATAAGGTGGAGGGTGATGTCACAGAGGCATAAGGTGGATGCAATAAATTTTACATTAAAAATTTTAACTCCCACATATTTTAAAAAATTGTGTATTGGAGTTTTAACATTGGTGCATAAAAATAAAAAAGTTTTATTTGTGATATTCGATTGTGATGTATTTCAATTACAATATCACATCACAATTTTTTATTTCAATTTTAAAATCGCAATTTTTGGAAGGAAGCAAGTGATATGAAGTGGGGCCTACGTAGATTAATAATCCTACAAATTGGACTATAGCCACTTTGCAATTTTTAGAATCTGGTCTTGAAAGTTTGTTTTAAAATAATAAATTGGAGTAAATTATCAAGATTCCAAAACATGATTTCATCCGTTGTATGATTTAGCTAGGTCATTTTGTAAAACCATTAGTGAAAAATGAAAAAATAATAAAAGTTAACTAAAAGTCAATATTTATAATGAATGACTATTGAAATAATTAGTTATAAAATTGAAATATTATACATTTATTTACATTTTTAGTACATGGAAAAAAACGATCAAACTTCAAAGGAGTTTCATTTACAAATCGGTTGACCAAATGAGTTGAAACAAGTATTGATAGAAAGCTTGTGAAAATTTAGATTCATTGAAACAATCAAAATATAAATCCAACGAAAATGAAAAATGATAAAATTGTAAGACAATTATCTTAAATGAAAATCATAAAAGAAGCTTAGCAAAAAATTTATAGAAAGGGTCCCCATTATTTTAGTGAATAAGTCAAAAATCGGGGGTATTGGGTTTTCCCTACAACAAAGTCCAAAATAACTTTTTCTTTGATTTTAGAATTCTTAAATATATATAATCAATCCTTGTACCATAGTGAAGAATTTTTCCATATAAAAGTATCAAATGCACTGACATATTGCTGAAACTTTTGAATGTGTTTCCACAATTGTTCATCATTCTTACATTCACCCCTTGCTTCATTTATCCAATCACACTGGATAATAGGAATGGCACAAAGAAATGCCTCCAGATATTCATCTTTTATTGAAAGTGCATATGCAACAAAAGTTTTCTTCCCTTTCTTCTAGATGATTTCAAATTCATAACCCAACAGCTTTGTGACCCATTTTTTATACTCTTCTGAAGATAATCTTTGTTCCAATAAGTGTTTAAAACTATCATGATCTTCTTTTACCTTGAAGTGTCTTCCAATTAGGTAAGGACGCTATTGCCTTAGGGCATGTAGAATTTCCAACATTTCCCTCTCATAACTAGGTTTGTGTAAATTCTTCCCCTTGATTGGACAACTTTCAAAGGAAATGGGTCTTCCTTCTTGCATTGAAACAACACCAATTCCATTTCTGGAGGCATCACATTCCACAATAAAGGTTTTCGTGAAGTTTATTGTAGCTAAGACCGGAGCTCGACATATTTCCTCTTTAATATGTTAAAAGTCCTTAGTTTCTTACAAATTCCAAGAAAATGCATCTTTCTTCTGTGATGTTGTTAGAGGTGCTTCTATTTTACCATAATTCTTAACAAACTTGTGATAATACCTTCACAACCTGAGAAATCCTCAAAGATGTCTTAAAATTGTGGGGATTATCCATTTCTTGATGCATTTAATTTTGTTAGGGTCTACTTTAACAGCTTTATGAGATACAATATGACCCAAATATTCCACCTTCTATACCCCAAAGAAAATTTTGGAGGTTTTTGCATACAATTGTTCCTCTTCCAATAGTTTGAGCACCCTGTCAACATGTTGAACATGATACTTCCATGACTTGATGTAGATTAATATATCATCAAAAAATATTAACACAAATTTTCTAATGAAGGGTTTCAAAATGGAATTCATAAAACCTTGAAATGTGGAAGGTGCATTAGTAAAGCCAAAAGGCATGACCAAAAATTCATAATGACCTCCATGAGTTCTGTATGTTTTTTTCAAAATTTCTTTAATCTTCATTTGAATTTGATGATATCCTAGATGAAGATCCAACTTGGTGAAGTGAATTTCTCTATGTAATTCATCAAATAAATCATCAATGACAGGAATGGGAAACTTATCTTTAATAGTGAGATTTTTGAGCTACGTATAATCCAGAAACATATGTCATGATCCATCCTTCTTTTGTACCAATACTACTGGAGCAAAGAAAGAACTTTGGATAGGTTGAATTATACCAGACTCTAGAATTTCTGCAACCATACATTTAGTTTCTCTCTTCTAGGCATATGGATATCTGTAAGGTCTGATGTTTGGAGGTGGTTTGGAGGAACATTTCCTGGAATCAATTAAATAGCATGGTCATGATAAATAATAGGTGGAAGACCCTTGGGAGTCTAAAATACCTTGGAATGATTGTCAAGGAATCTTTGGAGATATGGATAAATGGGAGACTTAGATGTTTCAACATCTAGTGAGCATAATTTTGCAATTACACCTCATTGTTCCTTCTTAAAAATAATTTTCATGCCATTAGAGATGATTATCTTACCAGGTTTCCCAGTGATATCCCTTAATTCAATTTCCCTTCCTTCGCGAAAAAAAAAATGTTCTTGAAAATTAAAAGTTAACATCCCCAAAGATTGTAATCATTAGAATCCTAATACAACATCATCACCACCCATTGGAATGGAAATCATTGGAATATGAAATACATACCCCCCCATGGTTAGATTTATGTTATGGCATTTCCCTAAGAAAATTATAGTTCCATTATCTACAACCGTCACTTGACACTCCGATCATGGGTACAGAAAGTAGTTCAAAGCCTTGGCTATCTTACAATGAATAAAATTATGGGTACTACCCGAATCAATTGATACAATTACCTTTTTATTCTTGATATATCCTTCTATATTGAGAGTTTGAGGAGTGGTAATTCACGCGAATGCATTACAAGATATGGTTGCATTCATTCCTCCTTTTTGATCCTCTGGTGTTGGTTCCTGATGTGTATCTTCTTCTTTTGATGTTTCTCGTTCCTTTTCTTCTTCTTCTTCACAATTTATGTAAAATAATTTATTATCAACACATTTATGACCTTTGGTGTATTTTCTATCACAACTATAACAAATCCCTTTTTCTCTGTTTTCCTCCACTTGTTGTGGTTTCAACCTTGTAGGTTGTGGAAGGCTAGGAGTAGCAAGTGACTTCTATATTTATAATTGTGAGTAGTAGACCTCCTTCTTTCCATAAATTTTCTTTCAACTTTTCTTTCCACCCTAAATTCATTCTCCAATCACTTAGGTTTCGAAAGGAAAACCTCATGTTGGATATTATCCTTTAAATTCCCTATGAAGGCATCAATCATATGCTCCTCAGGAGTATCAATTACCTTGATATGCAATCATTGGAAGTCCTCAATGTCATCCACCATTGAACCCTTTTGTTTGATATTTATTAATTAGATAAAGAAGGTGTTTCTCTTTGTATCCTCATAATATGCTATCAATTCTTTTGTAAAACTTGACCAAGTTACAAGTGATTTACGAGAACAAATCCATCAATACCACACAAACTGATTAGATTCTAGATATAAAGTTGCTTTGCATACCTTTTGTGTGTGTTGCACATCATGTCGATCAAATAATTGCTCCATATATAGTATCCATGTTATTGTATCCTTTCCATCAAAATTCCTCATGTTGATATTTGGAATGTGGTCATTCTTAAACCCAATGTTAGAGTCTCCAAAATCATATTTCATATTTTGTTTGTCCTCATCCTAATTTTCATGGAGCACCTTGTCACCACTAGGAAGAATTTCTTGTAGAAACTTTTTCAACCTTCCTTCAAGCCTTCCGTGTCTGATTTTAAACCATTATTCAAACCATCCATCTTAGCTTCCATTTTATTTTTGGTTACTCTTTGTGAGAGAAAAATTTGTTGCACTTGATCATGTAATTTTGATATATCATGTTGCATTTCTTCCTCTTCTTCATGCATCATAGAAGAGCTTTTGAGTTACTTACTAGGAGTATCCATTTTCTTGTTGTGAGGCATATTGGAACCAAAAAATGATATCTATGATTTACTATGCCCTTTGAATCACTTCAGACTAATTTTTCAAAACAATATATGCAAATTGAAAAACAAATACACCTTTTGTTTCCTGCTTTTTGGAGCTTGATCTTGAAACTTTTGTACCTCTATTATTTTTCCCTCCAATATTTGAAATTTCATATTGTGGTAGCCCTCTATGGCCTCTTTCCAACACCACCATCTATACTAAGATTGGATTCTTCAAGATAAAGTTAGACCAAATCTCCCAAGTTGACCTGCGTATGGACTAGTTTCGTAGAGCTAACTTATAAAAAATGCCATGTGTTACTGTTTCAACCTTTGGCCCTAAAAATGGTACCAAGAAACTAATGTCTATGAAATTTCAGCCACCTTTTACAAAAATTCAATTTTAAAAAACAATGTTAAATACTAGGGGGGGGGGGGGTGAATCAATATTTAGGCTAATTTATGAATTTTATGTCAATTTATATTCAATATTCAATATTCAAACTTGGCATTCACTCCATTAATAATCATCACAACCACCATATGAATCAATACAAACAAACACAACATGAGTATAAAACACATACGAGACATAGAGGTTTAATGTGGAAACCCTTATAGGAGAAAAATCATTAAAATTTTCTTCTTCTTTTTTTATGTAAATAAGAGATCCTACTCTATTACATCAATGATTTTTTGTAAGCCACAACTTGCAGGAAGCACTAACTCGCTTTGATTGGTTTATAGCACCCACTAGTGGGAAGCACCAACTCCCTTCTTTTGTAGACACCTAATCAACTTACCAAAAGCACCAACTTGTAGCTTCTTGGATTTATGCAAGCACCAAATTGCAGGAGGCACCAACCCTAGTGCTTTCCTCATCAATACACTGATATGGAAGTAACAACTCCCTATATGTAGGTTCCAACCCACACTCAATAAGGAACTTACTTCTCATTGCAAATTTTATCTACCATGTCTATTTTTAGCTCCATCTCCATCCACTTGGGCATCATCTCTCCTCTTTGTTCGACCCTTTGTTCTCTTTTGCATTCGACCCTCTACTTTGCTCAACAACATTCACTCATACTTAGCCCTCTTTGCACCCTCTGTCTAATCTACAACACCTCACTGTACTCGAGCCCTCATACAAAGGGCATCTCAGCTTTTGGCCTCCATTTATGGATAGGCACACTATCAACCTCTCTCTATAGCATAGGCACTCTCAGCCTTTCATAAAAACACAAGCACAATTGGCCTTCTCTTTGCAGCACTCACCCATAGAGCTCTCTAGTCAGCCCACTCAATTATGCTACAATTCCCCCTATATTACACAACTGAAATCCATGGTTTTGTTTCACTGCAACACAATGATTGATGTTGTCATTGTTATCCTCCATATTGCATGAAAGTGTCTCCTACATGGCACTCCATCCTACTATTTTGTCTAATTACATGATCATTGTAACAACATCAAATACTGATAATGGGCTTCTGAGTGTTTTTTCCATGCCGACAATTAATTCTCAGTCAAACTGTGTATGGGAAACATTATCACCCTGCACTATATTATTCCTTAATCACTGAAGCTATATTAATTTAAGGAATGGGCATATGATACTTTACCATACTGAATAACCAATTCTCATTCAATTGATGCTCTTTGCCAAGTCCATCCATGCTTCTTAATTGATCAATATGTTAAACTTGTACCTCGGGCATGGTATACTTGATTTGTAATCATATTTTCTGCTCCCAATAATCTCTTCCATTTAATTCTTCACAGTATTCATGGAATATCAGAGGTGGATTTCTTATGTTTAATGCATGGTCCATTAATTCATTATGTGCAATCGTGGTCCATATTCATATTAAACTATAAATTTCTCTAGTCGTCATTAATCCAGTGGCACCAAACTTTCAATGCACATTTACTTGACCCCTAGGATCTGTTAATTCCATCTATGCCCATTGAAAACTTTGTATCCTAGTGCCCAAGAGCTATTGACATTTTCAAAGTCTACATATACATGAATATGGTGCCTTTCCACATTTGGCATCCCCGCCAAAGATATTCTCCCAAAGCTTCCAACTCATCACACCATGCATATGCCACCAATGCACTTTACTATAGGCCCCAAAGGTCTTTTAAAAAACATTTCTTCCAAATCTATCAAAATGAATTTAGATCTATAGAAGACCCAAAATATGCCATAAGTGCCAAAATTGGCCCATGATGCCAAAGAGTTGTTGAATCATCACTCCCTTGAACCATACATTCACAGGGCCATTTTCCTTTGTTATAATCCCAAATACCTATGGTCACAAACATGTGAAACCACCAACTATACATTAATTGGGCCACACTCATATACATATGTTGTTATCTAGTTGAAGCCTGGATGCTCGCATTCCCGAAACTTCTTTAAAATGAATTCCACACTCCTTATGGGCTTGCAATATTTTGACCTAGCCCATTTGTGTGTCTCACTAAAAATTCCCTCTTATGAACAACCAATCCTCTTCCTTCGTGGTGTTAATATGGAGTTCCAGGCTTGGCCCACCTTCCACCTATCAACCTATGAATACCTCCACCTATCGAACCCACTTTTATGCTTGACTCTCAATTACAAATTCTTCTGGGATTTCAACCTTCCGGGAAATCTTTGTTATGGGTTCTGTCAACTAATAGTGCATCAATTGTCATTCCCTACTAGCTCAGATCCATGTTATCTTGTGCCATTTATAAATAGAGTTATGATACTTGGGATTTCAACCTTCTGGACTTCCAACCCAATGAATTTTAAGTGCCCTCCACTTATTAATATCGTTATGGGCTTACGGGATTTTGACTCGATGCTTTGTTAGTGACCGCCACTTATTAATAAACATTTGGGTTATCGGGCTTCCAGGCTTATGACCCAGTGCTTTGTTAGCGACCTCCACTTATTCCTAAACATCTAGGCTTCCACGCATTACTCCTATTAGCTATCAACTAGCTTTTGGGCTTCTAGGCGCTGCACATTAACAGTGGCGGTCCTTACTTTGACTAGAAATAAATTTTGATTAAAGGGGCCATTCCCATGCTTCCACATACCGTTGGAAAGCATTTTTGGAGCATTATCCAAATTTACCATCTCTAAGAGAATTTGAGTTGATCTCTTGATGCATAAATGATCTGAATATTTTTACTTCAAGGATTTATACAAAATTGTATTTAAAATATCATGTAACAATAAGATTCATGCACATAAAATAAGTGGAAATAAAACACAACCATGAGAACAAAGGCACACACAAGTTGATAATGTAGCTCACCAAGTGTGGGTTATGTCTCTGGGACCTGCTAAATGTGGGGAGACCTCTTTCATTAATCTTTAGCAAAATAAAACTACATATAATTACAAATGACACCTTATGACTCCACTTATGGGGATGGCCTAAAAATGCACACCTTTGCTAAAAAAAAGAATTGCATGGTTGAAATCCTGGCGAAAAATCTGTGAAAAATTATTATAAAGTCACCCATGTTCTATGTTGGTGACCTCTAGGGCTTTAGAGAATATTTTATATTCTTTTTAGATTCTCTCTAGGGAATATTTCCTATAACATTTTATGAATCTTTCTTGAAAAATGTGCCTAAGAGGCATGTGGTTCCAGTAGGCACAGGTTTCTGCATGATGGGTTTTGGGCACATAGGTTCCGTTGGTCACTCCTCCTCCTTGCCACTAGTCAAATGGTTATTTAAATAAGTGTTGGTTAGTGGACCTCCCAATGAAGGCCACTTGGTCCACTAGCAACGGGCTCTCCGCTGGTTTGTTGTCTAACTGCCAATCATGGGGTTGAGTATTTCTCTTGGTTTGTTTTGTGTGGTGTCATTTATTTTTATTAGGACGTCATTTTAAAATTATCACTGGATTGGCCAATAGTACCTCCAAGCGAGTCTGACTCTCGCCGATGTTTTATAATATAATATAATATATATATAATATTATATATATATATATATTATATATATCATATATATATCAATTGTCGAGTCAACAAGTGGGTTTTAATTGCCTGTCGGTCAACCGACAGTTAAAACTCTCATCAATTTTTTAAGAGGTCATTGGAAAAATTAATCAAACAAAAATTTGATCGCTGCTAACTTTTGCTAAGGTGAAAAATGTCACCTCATTATGAAAACATCAAGATGTTGACTGGGTGTCATGTGGCACAACCTGATTAGTGCGTACTGCTGACTAGGATGTTGATTGGGTTGTTAACATCACCTACCACATGTCACCTTTTGATTGGTCCTCTATTTACCGTATTGTCGCATCACCTTGCTAAAATCATTAATCGTATTAATGACATCATCATTTGTACTAATGACGTTAGTGCCATGTGTTATCCTTGTGGTTCCTACTTTCAAAAGTTTAGTTGTTTCTCAAAAACTTTAGCAGGCCATAACTTTCACATATGGTGTCATATTTTGGTGTCGTTCACACTGTTGGATTTAGAACAATTAGCTCTTTGATTTTAAATAGATTTCGCTCTGTTTCAAGGACTTAAAAAAATTGGCCTTTTAGGATCCTCTCGGATCATTCCTCCCCACTAAGGAGATTTTGGTCCTCCAAAAGCATAGACACAATCTACAATATGTTGTATGCCCTCATCTGTACAACAAGTTCCCTAACATTCCACACTCCTTTCTCCTTCACAATTGTACTTCAGAGTCATAAGTGGTGAACCAACACCTGTATTTTGTAGTACAAGTTGCAAAATGCCTATCTTTTTACAATACCAAAAATGACCCAAGCAAATCCCATACTTGCCAAGAGTTTATAACAAAATCATTGCTTCAGTTTACATCTGAAACCATACGTGACATATCAACCAAAAAGGCCAAATACATCATCATGTTGCATTCATAAATGATGGAAAACACACCATCACTTTTACAATGATTTCACAACATGTGATTTACAAAATTTGGCCATGTTCAACTACTTAAAAATGCTACCCATTTCTTACCCAACCAGGTGAATGGGTTCTCTTCTTATAGTGGGATTTCTTCACTGACTATTTCTTCTTCCTTCACAGGTTCTTTCTGGTCATGGTGTACCTAACATGTGGCTCTCTGATGTTTGTCCTTGTTGTTGTGGCTGTAATAGTCCTTCCTCCTCCAAACTTTATTGACCTTCTTTGAACTCCTATTCCTGATGCACCCTTAATGAGGAGTACTTCCTATGGAGTTGTTACTATCAATGGAATGTTGTAATTTGCTCCCATCATCAGCCGTTGATTGGTCATTGATTGTCTTGGAGCACTCTCCAACCTTGTTTATGACATAACCAAGTCCTGCATTGCTTGGAAATTCCTCCACTTTGATAGGGTTCACAATGCCCTAGCCATTATTCTCGAGACCATTTCCTTGATACCTCATTTTATTCATCAATTCTGATCCAATTCTTACAGTATGTTTTTTAAAAGAAGTGAAAACATCATTATAAATAGAACATGAAATTACATAATCACTTTTTACCTCAAGCTTATTATGTTGTAACGTTTCCAAGGTATTCTCCTTAGATTGTAACTGATGTTGTAACCTCTATTTCTCCTCCTCTTCTTATTGTAGGAGTCTCCTTAGTTCAGCATTATCTTCTTGAATTCTTTGCTTGATATCTTTGAGTTCTTGGAACCATTCAGTATTTGGTGCCCTTCATCTTTGGTACAACATCTACTGAAATTTTTGTCTCATCACCTAAATCAAAACCCAAGATAATAGGTCCATCACTTGCTATCCTGAGAGCTGCAATATTCATATCATCACCTGAGTCATATCCTAGGTCAATTGGTCCAACACCTGCAAATCCTATAGTGGTGATCTTCTCCTCATCCTTTGATTTAGATTACTGGTCTTGCTTCACGATAGTGAATGTCTTATACTTATGTTTTTTTCCATTCCTATTTAGCCTCAATTATGGATGCAATTTCTATCAATTCTCCTCATCATGCTCTTATTTCTCACATTGAGTACAAGAGGGATTTGCTTCATTTCTCTTAGTTGGTTCTTTCCTATTTTTCTAGTCATCTTGCTCATGCTTCCACATTCTTTCAAGATGTACAACCTTAAAACTAGCTTCATTAAGGGTTTTAGGTTCAAATAATAACAATGAATGACACAAATAACTATGTCAAGAGTCAATGTATTTCATCAACGTCTCTGGAGAGTCTAATGGAGCATTCAATGTTAACATTTGTTTCCTAAACTCCTCTGTAAAATTCTAAATTTTTTTACCTTTACTTTGTTTCAAATGCTTCCATTCCATCATGAACTTTTATCTGTAGCCCAATGGATAAAACTATCCTCTTAAAGCATAAACAAAATTGGATCAAGATGAAAGAATTTTATGATTAATCTTACCACATTTTTGTAGTTTTCTTTCCCACCATTCAATATCAATTCCACTCTGTCAAAGAGATGCTAACTAGATCTTGGCCTCATCCTCTTCGATTCATTTTATGCGGAAATATACTTCAACCTAATCAGTCTAGTTATCTATCTTTTATGCATTAGATTCTCTATTAAACATAGGAAAATCAAACTTGACACCCAACTTGAAAAAAAATCTTTTTATGAGATTTTATACTTTTTGAACAATGAGAAGATGAAGAAGAAATGGAGAATTCACTAGCAGATGGAGATGGGGGTTCAGGAGGCCCTTCTCCTCCTCCTTCTTCATTTACTAAGGCATGCTTATCTGGTTCTTTCTTTTCTTTCTTCATCATTGTCTTCTCATACTCTGCAAACAATTTTTCAACCTTGTTGACCATGTTGTAAAAGGCCTAGAGAAAATTTCACTCTTCCTCTAACCGACCATCTTCATCAACCATTTTACTTATTCATACTACATTCCCTACTTCTTGATCAAAGGATTTAAGTTTACCTTCATCTTTTTCAGATTTTTCCTTGGTTATTATACAATTCCAACTCACATCAACATAATATCTTCTCTAATACCAGACTTGATGCAAATCTTTTTACTTCTATGGTGCATACAAAATTGCATTTAAAATAGCATATAACCATAAGATTCATACACATAAAATAAGTGGAAATGAAATACAACCATGAGCAACAAAGGCACACACACGTTGATAATGGAGTTCACCCATTGTCAGTTATGTCTCTAGTTCCTGCTCAATGTGAGGATTGTTGGAAAAATACTAAGAGGGGGTCTGAATCAGTATTTTAAAATCTCACAATAATAATTTTTCTTTTCTGAAATGTATACGCGTCTTTATTGAACCCAACTAGCGTATATACACGATTTTTGTAAAGGAAACTAGGGTATGCTTAGTGAACTTGTAAAATAACTAATTCTTTATCTGTTAATCTTGAACCAGATTGTAAGAGATTTACTAGGCATTTGATAAGTAGTAAACAGGTGCAGTAAGAAAATAATAAAGTATCACACATAAGAAAAACACACGAACACCAGGATTTAAGGTGGAAACCCAATGTCGGAGAAACCCAAAGTTGTTATCGTCTCAATTTTCAAAACTTATTGATATCAAAAACTTCTTACATTCTTGTACTAGTGTTGACTCATACCATTATGCAAGCACCCAACTGTTGAAGGCTACAACCTTCACTCGTTCTCTAATGCCTACTAGAAGGGAGCTCTAACCCCCTAATCTGATTACTAGCTACTACTCGTAGCAAGATTTGATTTCCTCAGTGAAGGCTCCAACCCTCAACAACATCCATGGACCTCATTTCATAAATTTTCTCACTAGATTCAATATCAACACTTAATCTCAAATAATCAAACTATAACTCATCACTGTAATACAATCATCAATCTCCGACACAACTGAATAAACCAATCATCGAAACCTAATCAACTAACACTTAATCAAAACTCAACCAATCAACTAGAACAACTAGAATACTGTAACTAGTAGACAGAACTAAACTCAAAATATTGCATCAACACAGAGAATCAATTGCAACCCTTATCATTCAAATGCCAAAATGTATATGCTACTTCACTTAAGGCAACCCACATTTATACACACTTTTCTGTAGAGAAACCTGCATATAGATTTTAATATATTGAAAACTGAAAACTTATAATTATGAATCAAACATATATTTGACCAAAGATATTATGAAATATTATGTTAACTTACAGAACTCTCATATAGTCAACAACATCAATAATATTTTCAACCAATCAACATGTAAACAAATTCAACTTCATCATTCAATCAATTCTACTTTAGAAATTATCCCTCAACCCAGATCCCTATGAGGAAATCATTGATAGGCAATAGAGAAACAACAACACTGATAAGGTTGATAAATCATTTATGAACATAAACCCTTACTTTATATACCCAAATTTGAAGTAGTGAACCCACGTGTATACACATTTTTCTCCAGACCAACCGGCATATAGATCTACAAACTTTGACCTAAAATTGCGCAACTCTTCAGAACTTTAGAAAGACACATAACATAATATTTAGAGATAAATGTGTGTGTCAGTACATCAATCTAGTCAATCCATGAACATATCATACAACGAAAATTCATTTCAATTCTCATGATCCTGATCCATCATTGTCTTCTTCAGTGCATAATTATTTCAGATCTATGTAACAATTATGGCCCTTACAATGCAAATATACTTCGTATTGAAGTATTCATCAAAAACCCTTTTACTTGCACACCTAACACTTTTATCTTCACCTCTTTATATATTTTAGCCTATATCCAATACCTTGGGTCAAAACTACACTAGTGTCGATGGTAATATTTATGTGATCAATATCCGTTGTCATGCTCATTATTATGGTCCAATACCTTGGTAAAGACCCCTAGTATTTAGAATACCATGGTGGAAAAACCATACACTACTTTGCTTCACCATATGCACATGTATACATGACTTTGCCTTAACGAACCCATGTATAGATCTTCAAATATTCAACTGTAAAACTTTTGATTCTGATCTATAAACCTTTGGCCCATCATTCTGGTATTCTGTTCCATCATTGTGTCACCTCTAAACTGACCTGTGGATTCATCTTGTTACCATATAATTGTTCTGTTAAAAGTGAGTTTCCATCAAGGACAACACATGCATCAGAATGCCAATAATCTCCCCCTTTGGACTTGATGGAAACCATGTTGGTGTTGATTAGCTCAACCTACAGAAAAATTTTATATACATCAAATAATCATTATTCAAACACCAAGATATTCTCCCCTTTTGACATCAAGGGAAAAGGGAAAACCAAATCTCCCCCTTTGGATCTAATTTGCACTATACTGCCCATGCTCCCCCCTGAGAACATGCAGAATTTTCAAAAAGATTTTCAAATGAGGAACATGAATCTATAACTCAACTAAGTATGGCCTTTCTATCACCAATGACTCATACTTACATCAATCATCCAACCAAGTGGGGATACATATTTGACTCAACCATCCAACCAAGTGGGGATACATATTTGACTCAACCATCCAACCAAGTGGGATTACATATTTGACATGACCTCAAAATTCCATACATGATTGAATATAACAATTATTACGTCATAGGTCTCCATATGACCTTTAAATAAAATGACATATATGTCATTAATAATTGAGACCAAAATATCTTAAAAGTAGCATAATTCAGCAACCAAAATGCAAGCAATACTCTACAATGCTAATGCCACTTCTAAACCTATGCTACTTGTTCATTTTCAACAACTTATTCATCAAATAATCATCATCAGTCAGATAAATATCAATGAGAAAAACATATTTCAATACCATATCATCATAATATACCGATCAGACCAAGAAGAATCAAATCATAAATGTTAGAAGCATGTCAGAGGTTGATCTTGAGTCTATCCTACTGTTTTTCTTTTAGAGCAAAACATACACGACTATCTACAAAGAAACTCACGTATATACACGACTATACTTCATGAAACCCGCATATATCTAGCAACCTTCTGAATTTTGAAATGTAGACTGAGTAGACTAGATTAACAATGAAATGAGGCAGAGACAACTCCCAGTTTCCGTCTGAGATATTCAAATGCTTCTATAGGAAGGGGTTTTGTAAATATATCAACAACTTGTTCTTTGGAGGGAACATACTCTAATTTAACCTTTTTCTCAACCACTTGTTCTAGTAGAAAGTGATACTTAATGGGAATATGCTTGGTCTTGGAGTGCATAATAGGATTTTTCGAAATACAAATATCACTTCTATTATCACATAGGTGGAGATGGGTGGAGAACATTTGATTTTTATATCTTGTAATGTTTTCATCATCTAGAGAAGTTGTGTGCAACAAGATGCAACAACCACATATTCTGCTTCCACTATAGATAAGGTAATGTAACATTGTTTCTTTCTTGACCAAGATACCAATCGGGGCCCCATGTAAATGCACCTCCACTAGTGCTATTTTGGTCATCAATATTTCTAGTCCAATCCACATATGTGTATGCATGAAGGGTAAGATATGCATCTTGAGGACACCATAGACCAAAGTCTTGGGTTCCTTTGAGATATTTGAATATTTTCTTTACTTCCTAAAGATGTGATTCCTTTGGATTGGCTTGGAAATGTCCAACAATCACAACAACATGCATGATATCTATTCTGGTACCTGTTAGATAAATCAGACTTGTAATCATAGACCTATACTTTGGTTGGTTTACTGTGGGAGAATCATCATTAGAACTAAGACTACATCTCATCATCATTGGAGTACATACAAGTTTGCAATCTTCCATCCCATACTTCTTCAAAATCTACTTCATTTATTTTGTTTGTGATAGAAAGATGCCATCTTTTGCTTGTTGCACTTGTAGACCAAGAAAATGGGTTAATTTCCTAAGTAAAGAGATTTCAAATTCTTGTTGCATAACAGAAGCAAAGTTTTGACTCATAGATTCTTCATTACTGCCAAAGATGATATCATCAAAATAAAAAAAAAAATTATCATTTTATTACCCTCAATTTTTGTGTACAAGTTGTTGTGTGCAGATCCTATTTTGAAATCTTGTTGTTGAATATATTTGGCAAGATGATAATACCATGCCCGTGGAGCTTGTTTTAGCCCATATAAAGCCTTTTTGAGTTTGGATACATGGTTTTCATCATTCCCCAAAATGAATACTTTTGCTTGTTCAATATATACTTCTTCTTCTAGATATCCATTAAGGAAATAATATTTTACATCCATTTGACAAACTTTGAAATTTTTGAAAACTTTAAAATGCAAGAAACATTCTTATGGCTTCAAGTCTGGCTATTGGTGCAAATATTTCTTCAAATTCTATTCCTTCTTGTTGAGAATAACCTTGACAAACAAGTCTAGCTTTGTTCCTAATGACCTCTCCATTTTCATTCAACTTATTTTTGAATATCCATTTTGTCACTAACATTTTTATCGTGAGGCCTTGGAACCAATTCCCAAGTATCATTATTTTTCAATTTGATCAAGTTCTTCATTCATGCCCTAAACCCAACATTCATCTTTACTAGATTTTTGGTGGTTCAATGGTGGATAATAAATTTAGATAACTAGAATATCCTACAAGGGTTATTCTTGTTTTTACCCCAGATTCCTTTTCTCCTAGAATTTTATTTTATGGATGATTCTTTTGAACATACTTGGATGGATAATTTTCTTTGTCTGATGTATCTTCTTCTGCTATTTCATTAGTTTCTTCTTCTATATCATTGCGATTTGATGTGGGAAAGCATTCATCATCATCATCCTCTTTTACTAGTGTTACCTTTTTGGGCACTGTGCATGCTTCATCAATCACAACATCAATGCATTCAACAATTTTTTGAAGTCTCTTATTGTAACATTTGTACCCCTTGCTTATAGATGAGTAAACAAGAAGTATTCCTTCATCTGTTCTAGCTTCAAACTTACCAAGTTTTTAATAATTATTTTTTATGAAACATTTGCTTCCAAAAGCTCTAAAATTCCTTACAGTGGGAGGTTTACCACACCAAAGTTCATGCAAAGTTTTATCACTATTCACATGATCATTAGCCTTGTTGATAATATTTACTATAGTATGTGCAACTTCACCCCAGAAGGTGTCAAGAGTTCTAGACTCATCAAGCATAGAACGGGCCATTTGTTGAATAGTTCTATTCATTCTTTCTGCCACACCATTTTTTTGAGGAGTCTTAGCTACAAAAAATTGTCTTTTATGCCATGTTGTTCACAGAAATCAAATAATTCATCAGATATGTCTTGTCCTCCTTAGTCAGATCTGAGACATTTTATTTTTAGATCTAATTCATTTTCAACTAATTCTTTGAAGACTTTAAATTTATCAAATGCTTGATCTTTATGTTTCAATAAATCGATCCAACACATTCTAGAAAAGTCTCAATGAATAAGATATAGTATTGTTCTCCATGAGGTGACTTTTTCCTTATCGGTCCACACAAATCAGTATGTATAATTTCAAGAGGCTTACTTGTCGATCCTTCTTTGGCATTGAATTTAACTATGGTTTTCTTACTGAACTGACATGACTTACATATGGTACTTTCTAGTACAGTGATGTTGGGTAGATCATGGACATATTTAAGCCTGCTTGATTTGCTTATTTGAAGGAATCTTAGATATCCCAACCTTTTTTTCCATAACCAGTTTTCCTTTGCCTTACCTAGATAACAGTGTTCTTGTCCACCTTTCAATATATACAGATTTCTCGGGGTTCTTGTTCCTTTTTACTATGGAACCACACATTTTTTATCAGAATACCACCTCATTTCCTTGGCCACATATTTGGTTAACACTCAACATGTTATGATTTAATCCATCAACATACATAACATTACCAACTTTAACCTTTTCTTTTAGAAAAATAGAACCTTTACCCTTAATGACAACAGGTGAGTCATTTCCAAAAGTGAAATTATTTTCTTTCTCTAAAGAATTATATGAAATAAGTTTATCTTTATCATCTGTCACATGTTTTGAGTATCTAATATCAATGTACCATTGATTTTCTTGTCCTTCTACAAACAATCCTATGACACATCTTTCAGATTGTAACTCCTTACTTTTCCATACCTTAGAATTTATTGCTATTTGCTCCTTTTGAGATGTTGGTTGTAATTTTCTCCTGCATTCATATTCCTCATGTCCACAGTTATTGAAAAATGAGCATTCAATTTCATCTATAAGAGGTGATAAGTTATTATAAGTGTTCTTATTGACTCTTGTCTCATTCCTTTGTTTTCTTGCTTCTCTAGTCATGATTATTTTGTAAGCAACACACTGAGCAACCTTATGACCAAAAGTATGGCATGAGAAACATTGTCCATTAAAGAAGAAATTTATGTGATCATAGAATATTTTTTTGTTATTCATCCTTGGATTGGAGTGAACATGATTTACTTGTGGAATGCCTTTATTCTTTTGTTGAGGACTAAACCTTTTCTTACTAGTTTTTCCTGCATTTAGATAACTACCAGTGGTATAATAACTTCTTCTACTGTCAAACCATCTCCTGTTACCTTTTGAAATATCCTTCCCTTTGTCATGGTTATCTTTATGAGGACATTTAGTAGCATAATGATCAACTCTACCACAAGAAAAGCATTTGAAGGGAAGCTTACCTCTGAACCTTCTAGTGCCCAGTTGAAGTTTCTTTACAAATTTCACCTCATCTTCTTCTAATATGTATCCTAATTCCTTGTGTTTTTCTTTTTCCTTTCCTTTTGTAGATGCTTTAAATGCAACTTCTATGACTTTTGAGGGACCTCCTTTCCTCATTTCAAAAGCATTCAAGATCCCATGAAGTTGAACAACAGTGAGAGTTTGTAGATCCAGCTTCTCTTCAATGGCAAACACTTTTGACTCGAATTTAGGAGTTAGAGATCTTAAAATTTACTCTACTAAAGTAGTGTCCTTTATTTATTCACCCATATTTTTCATGCAATTTACAATCCCATCTATACATTGAAGCAAATTAGCAATACTTTCATCATTATACATTTTGAGAGTTTCATATTGAATTCCAAGAGTTTGGAGTTCATCACTTTTTACCTTGGTATTGACTTCATAGCTTTGAATGATTCTATCCCATATTACTTTTGTTGTGTTTAGCTGCATAACTTTGACAAATTTTGATTCTATGAGGCCTCCCAATAATGCATTAACAACTTTGGCATTGGTTTCATATGTCTTCTTTTTTGTTGCATCTATGGGAATTGCAACTCAATATTGGTAAAATCCTTCAACAATTGCCCGAACATATCGTCTAAGAGATTAAATATAGGATATGGTTCTTGTCTTACACTATATAAAATTATTTCCATTGAAGAGTGGTTGTCCGATAAATGTGGTTATGTCTTGATTTCTCATCTTGGGAGATCTTCCTTCAAGTGATCAAGCTTCTTTTGAAGGACCTTCTCTAATACCAATTGTTGGAAATATACTGAGGGGGGGGTGAATCAGTATTTTAAAAAGTCACAATAATAATTTTTCTTTCCTAAAATGTATACATGACTTTATTGAACCCAACTAGCGTATATACATGACTATTGTAAAATAAACTAGTGCATGCTTAGTAAACTTGTAAAATAACTAATTCTTTATCTATTAATATTGAACTAGAATGTAAGATATTTATCAGGAATTTGATAAGCAATAAGTGGGTGCAGTAAGAACAGAATAAAATATCACACATAAGCAACACACATGAACACTAGGATTTAAGGTGGAAACCCAATTTGGGAGAAAGCCACCATTGTTGTCATCTCAGTCTTTAAAACTTATTAATATCAAGAACTTCTTACATTCCTGTACTGGTGCAGACTCATACCAATACGCAGGCCACCTCCTAAAGGCTACAACCTTTACTCATTCTCGAACTCCTACTGGAAGGGAGATCAAACCCTCTGATATGATTACCAGCTACTACTGGCAGGAAGCTTCTACTTCCTCACTAAAGTCTCCAATCCTCATGAACATCCGTGGACCACGTTTCATAAATTTCCACACTGGATCCAATATCAACACTTAAGCTCAAATAATCAAATTGTAACTCATCATTGTAATACAATCATCAATCTCTGACACAGCTAAATCAACCAATCACTAAAACCCAATCAACTGACACGTAATCAAAACTCAACCAATAAACTGGAACATTTAGATCACTATAACCAGTACACAAAGATGAACCCAAAATAATGCATTAACACACAGAATCAACTGCAACCATAATCATTCAAATCCCAAAATGTATATGCTACTTCACTTAAGGAAACCCATGTGTATACATGCTTTTCTATTGAGAAACCCACGTACATATTTTAATATACTGAAAACTGGAAACTTGTACTTTTGAATAAGATACATAGTTGACTAGAGATATTCTGAAATATTGTATTAGCTTACAAGGCCCTCATACAGTCAGCAAAATCAATAATATTTTCAACTAATCAACATGTAAACAAATTCAACTTCATCATTCAATCAAGTCTACTTCAGACATTATCACTCAACGCAGATCAACATGAGGACATCATTGATAGACAACAGAGAAACAAAAGCACTGATCAAGTTGATTAGTCATTTATGAACATAAACTCTTAATTTGTATACGCGACTTTGAAGAAGTGAACCTGCATGTATATGCGCTTTTCCCGAAACCAACCAGCATATAGATATGCAAATTTTGACCTAAAATTGCGCAGCCCTTCAGAACGTCAGAAAGACTGAGATTATAATATTCAGAGATAAATACATGCATCAGTACTTAGATATAGTCATTCCATGAGTAGATCATACAATGAAAATTCATTTCATGTCTCATGATCTTGATCCATCATTGTCTTCATCAGTGCATAATGATTTCAGATCTATGTGACAATTATGCCCCTTACAATGCAAATATACTTTAGATTGAAGTATTCATCAAAAAGCATTTTACTTGAACACCTATCACTTTGATATTCACCTCTTTATGTAGTTTATCCCTTATACAATACCACAGGTGAAAAATACACTAGTTTCAGTGGTAATCTTTGACATGATCAATATCCATTGTCGTGCGCATTACTATGGCTTAATACCATGGTAAAGACCCTAGATATTCAGAATACCATGGTGCAAAAACCATATGCTACTTTGCTTCACCAAATATGTGTGTATACGTGACTTGGCCTTGACGAACCCACGTATAGAATTTCAAATATTCACCTGTATCAAACTTTTGGTTTTGATATGTAAATCTTTGACCCATCATTCTGGTATTTTGTTCCATCATTCTGTCACCTATGAATTGACCTGTGGGTTCATATAGTTACCATATAATTGTTCTGTTACAAGTGAGTTTCCATAAAGGAACACACATGCATCATAATGGCAATAGGTATTCCTCTTTCATTAATCTTCAGTGAAATAAAAATGATTAAAATTACAAATGACACCTTATACCTCCACTTCGAGTATACTCTGAAAATTCACACCTTTGTTGAAGAAATGGACTATACAATTGAATTCATGGTGAAAAATTGTTAGCTTATTGGGGCCTGACCCAAGTTCAGAGTTAAGTTAGCCAAACAAATCTTGGTACTACTAGCCCTTTCGACAATAGTCCGTGGAGCGCAGATTGAGGTCTCACCCGAAGTAGTATGGGAGGGTGCTAAAACTAGGTTTCTGCACCCTGGAGATGTCTGATGAGTTCACGTGGTCCACTGTTTGACCTTATGCACAGGTTGCTTCGTGCACTTTCCCATACCTTGTAGCCTGATATACTACCTTCGCACATCCCTACCTAGGGGATGAACGTTGCGATCTACATTATTCTCCAAAACTTGACTGGTATTCCAATGTTAATTGATTATCTTAACCTACTTGCTTTAAGTTATACTTAGCAACATAAACCATTCATGCAAGTGTGTGCAGTAAATAAATAGTATATTTGGAAATTATATCAAACATGCATTAACCCAAGAACAGATACAAAAAATTATGACAAAACTTCTCTTTATTAATTCCTTCCTCGGTTACAGACTCGACTCAGCTTGTGCACTCAGTTGTAGGGGTCTGCGCACTCAGCTGTGGACTATTAGGCCTCTGTGCACTCAACTGTAGAGGCTTCTCCTACTCTATGACCCATAGACACACTTCAAATTGTGACTTAATCACTTAGACTTTTTCCTACCTCTTCCTTCTCCACTTTTACACTTAGAGCCTCGCTCTATTTATACAATCCCATGGTTTGTAGACCATGGGTAGGTCTATCCAGTGGACATTACATTACAAAACTAGGACGGAAAACCCTGTGACTCCATCACACTTTCACAGCCTGTGCCTGTAATTCATGGAGCTCTATAATAAGATTTAGTCAAAACTTGGGCTTTGAGCCCCAAAACATGCCTTGGGGGCATTCCACACCCAATAGGCCCCCAACACAAACATCATTACTCACCCTCAATTTACTTTGTCAGTGCGACGATCTTTGCATGGAGTCCCTCCAATTTTTCTTGAACTGTGTGGAGGTCAGCAATGCATTAAGCTGTTACTTGTTGGATCTGCTGCATACACTATTCCGAGACCTCTGTGTAGGGAGTGCTTCTCTACTTTAATGTGTGCATCCCCTGCATGTATGTGAGCTTTCCTTCGATGTCTATCATGATGGTGAAGGCCTCGTCGGTCCAAGGCTGGATGCACACTTTTATGACTGCTTCCTTATGTCTTGTTGTGTCCACCAACTCCTTTAGTGCTTTAGCCTACTGCATCCATGCAAGCCTTCGGGTGAGGACCATCGTCTACGTAGTTCCTTAGACACTATCATACTATTGTTGGAGTTCTCCCACCTCTATCTCTAAGTGCTGGATGTTGGGGTCCTCCTACAATTTTGTGAGGACCTCAAGTGATTCTTCCAACATGTTGGTGCAGTCTCACACTGCACCTCATATTTCCTCCAATCTTGTTGTGATAGCACTAATGCATTGTTCTCTAACTTCTGGGGGAGTGGATGGTTGTGCCTTTAACCACAGCTCGACGACCTGAATATTTAGCTCCAGCTGAATGTTTGTCATTTCCTCCCTAGCCTCGTGGACCCCTACTACTTACTTGTGGATCTACGCCTCCGCTGGTATATCTACTGGGATGGCTAGCTCCGAGATGCTTTGGCAAGCATTGTCTATCACCTATACCAGCTGTTGACTTTGCGACACCAATTCATCACATTGCAAGCTTAGTTGTTCCATATTTATTTTCTGTTCATCGAGGACTCGCAGCGTGCAACTCTCCTTAGCTTGTAGCTCTGTAGTTATCCCATCCTGCAACACATATAATGTCTCATGCAAGAGTGCAGCTAGATTAACACCAAGAACTTTCAGTGTGCTAACTGAAGGCCTATCTTCCTCATTTGATGTCACTAGTGCCCCTTCTGGTAGCACTATTTTGTTCATCATGCGCGCGCACAACATCTTCTCTGTTACCATGGATCCGACTGCGAGGTTGGTCGAAAGGGTACCAACCTGAGGGGGGTGTGTTATAGACATTTTTGGGCACTTCAACCCCAATCATAAATGCCCATAAATTGAGGGCTCCTAAGTCCCTAAAAGTGTTGCTTCACTGCCTAAAGGACCAAGGTCAGCTGATTACATCATCTCCCAGAAGTTCTCCACTGAAAATTGCTCATAAATGGTCAAAACTGGACCATACTGAAAGCTCAGTGTAGAGGGTGTGATGCATATCACCTTCCCAGTGTGCAAGGTGCGATGCATACTAAATTGCTCCTCTGTAGGGTAGGATGGTCAGGAATGGACAAATGGCAGGGACAAAATGCGAGGTGGAAGATCATGGAATCTTCCAGAAGCTTCCCCTCTGACACTTGCCTCTCTGTTTTCGACTAGGGATGAGTAAGAGATCATCATTCTCCAAGTGGAAGCAGGAACTATCAGAGAGAGGACACTAATCAAGATCCCAGAAGATGACTCACCTCTCTATAATCATCTATATATGGATCCCTCATCCAGAATCCAGAGGCGGAATTTTGTATCTTATAGAGAAGTGTTGTTGGTTTTCTGGTGTACATTCATAGTGTTGGGTGATCTAAGATTTTCTTGAGGTGAAGAAGGGCTTCTTAGCTGGAGGATGATGCTGGAGGTTGTTTCTTTGATAGTAGTATGTTGCTATGATTCCATAGGTTCTTTTTGAAGCTAGGCAGACGAAGAAGAAGTCGCGAAGCTCTATCAAGAAGAAGAGGAAATCGAGTGCAAGACTAAGGTCGTCTTCTTGGTTCTCATCTTGTCTATTTTCATAAAAGGAAATGAAAGTAGACTTTACTTGTTTGTTTCTAAGATAGCCACCCATGTTAGTGGGAATAGCAGCATCCGAGTGGACACTATTCCCGATAACAGGGTGCGCTTGTAATTCCTACAACTGCACTCTAAGGGCCCCCAACACAATCTAGTTCTCCTGCATGAAATCTTGGAGAGCCTCATTGGTGACATAGCGCACCATCTTGCCGATGTCATGCAGATCACCCTCGGTTAGGGTGATCGGGTAAATGGACAATTTGAAGGCCTTGACCTT
This sequence comes from Pinus taeda, assembly GCA_000404065.3. Classification (NCBI taxonomy): domain Eukaryota; kingdom Viridiplantae; phylum Streptophyta; class Pinopsida; order Pinales; family Pinaceae; genus Pinus; species Pinus taeda. The sequence goes on along the minus strand of APFE031079651.1, from coordinate 101,304 downwards.
CTTCCGCGACCCTGCCTGCTCTGCTGGGTGTTGGCAATTTAGCTATGTTGACGTGGTTCATGGGTCCACACCTCCTTCTTTTGTTTCTGCTTCCTCTACTTCCTACCCTTGTGAAGGCATTGTTTTTCCCTCACCCACCTTTGTGGTTGCTTCCTATGTTGTTGCCACTGCTATGGCCTTTTTCTGATCAGCTGCTTTCTGTGCCGTGTCCCATGCTGCCCGCGTTTCTGCTACTATTTCCTTCCTTCATTTTTTGGCCAACTGTGAGATGTGCAGCTTGGCCTCGTCTTTCTTCTTTTGTGTTGCCAACTTCTTGATTTCTGCAATGTCTAGGGCATGCCATTCTCACAGCCATGTTTCTAGGACATTGAAAATGGCATCGTCGGTGGCTACAAAGGGTAGCTTTGTCCACTGTCTAGTCGTGTCCTTGCGCACACTGATGTATATGTTGTGCATGTCTGCCTTAAATTCTACAAAACTCTGCAGAATGTTGTAAATAGTGGGTGACCACCATGGCTTATGGTTGATCAACATTTTGAGGTTCATCTCCAAGAACACCCAGAAGATCTTACTATCGCATATCCTTTTAACATCCTTCATCTCCCAGAGCGAAGTGTACTTTGCGACCTCTGGTAAATCTCTATCAATTATGGGGAATTGACTATCCTCTGACAATTCCCCAGCTGTGAGCACTGTGGACAACAACAACCATGCATAGTGGAATGTTTTGCCCTATTCCTGGGGAAATTTAGAGCTATAAAAAGGGTCTTTTTCACCTCTAGTTACCTCAAATTAATATGTCAATCCGGGATTGTCTGGTTATTTCAATGGGTGTCTCAGTCTGAGGCTTAGCATTTTCCAAAGTAATGCTTGCAGTACAGTTATTTAAAAGCTACGCAAGTAAATTAATGCAGATCTACAACTTAACTACTTCAAAAGACCAAATCACACCAAGTATTGCATTAGCCAAAGGTTCGGTCAGCAATAACCCATCCTTTTCATAACTGATGAGAATAGATCAGAGGTCTGGGAGCCAAATAGTAGATGCTGGGCTCGCTACAGCCTAGGATCGTTCTTAATGATTAGAAAGGAAACAACAGATAAAGGAAATGGCAATGAAATGGAACAACACATTAGCTAAGGGCTTGGTAGCAATAACACATCCCTTTCATAGTTGATGGGAGCAGATCAGAGGTCTAGGGACCAAGTAGCAGATGCTAGGGGTCCACTACAGCCTAAGTCTATCCTCAAGAAACAACAAATTAGCAATCTGGAAATGGAACAACAAATTGAAATGGAATAGCAAATAAATGGAACAACAAGTAAATGGAACAACAAGTAAATGGAACAACAAATAAATGGAACAACAGATAAATGGAACAACGGTTCAATAATAGAACAACAATAGAAATAAGAAATAACCGAGTTCTTTAAGCTGCAACTCTATTTAACCATGCCAATCAAAACACCAATCCCTCAATCTTATATGATGGAGCAATACGATAAAACCTTAGAAACACACCATACTTAATCTGCTTCTGTTAAAACGCATAGGATTGCATCTCACAATAAAGAATAGTCACATTCGATAACCATGTGAAACAGACATTTCCAGATGACTTGTTATAATGCAAAACACAATTGTGAAGAATTCTGTAATAAAGTAACAGTGTCCTGTAGGGATTAATCAATACTTAAAGAATTGGTAAAATAACATAGCATCGATATAAAGTTCAAGAACACAAAATGAGTTAATTACAACAGAGCATGTAATAGAATATTCTCAAAACACAGCAGATTACCAGATTACGTCTATGAACAAACCACATGGAAACCATGCGTAATAATACAAGAGCAAGTGTCCTCCAAGGCCCGGCCCTTAGCCTCCAGGGGTACACCGCTTAAGATGGATCCAGGCTCAAAGATAAAAAGTGAACAAGTCTATATTAAAGCATGCAATAAAATTACAGGAACTCAAGTCTTCAACAGAACATAAAGATCATAGTCCTGATCTTTCTTAAAAGAAATTACACACCCCCGTAACCAACAGTGCTATCCCTTTTATAGGAGAAATGGTGGAGACATCTAGATACAGAAATAGGTAAAACAACGATCCCTCAGGATCTAAGATCCTGAGGGATTTGCAGAATCATTAATGTTGCGTTACTTCTTCCTTCTTCTGTTCTGCGCTGGTATCTCCATGTCTTTTCTTGGGTTGATCTGTTTCGATCTGGTTCGCTTCTGGTCTTTCGTCAAAGGGACAGCAATTAGCTCGTCTTTATCTTTACTTTTGGAATGGCCACCTTCCGCTTCTCCACCCTCCTGCACATAGAAATGACGATTATCAGTGCTTCTCATTAATCTCTCGTGTTTCGTTATAAGTTCTTATCATTATCTAAGTTTCCCATGCAAAAGGCTTTTGAGTTTTCATGAAAAGATACCGAAATGACCATCAAAACATACCTTCCTTGGTACTCCACACACCCCCCAGCTTACCCTTTTTC
>APFE031079651.1:62052-85167 GCA_000404065.3 Pinus taeda | reverse complement strand
CCTTCCCCGGCAACGGCGCCAAAATGTAGAGCTATAAAAAGGGTCTTTTTCACCTCTAGTTACCTCACATTAATATGTCAATCCGGGATCGTCTAGTTATTTCAAAGGGTGTCTCAGTCTGATGCTTAGCATTTGCGAGAGTAATGCTTGTAGTATAGCTATTTAAAAGCTACGCAAGTAAATTAATGCAGATATACAACTTAACTACTTTAAAAGACCAAATCACACCAAGTATTGCATCAACCAAAGGTTCGGTCAGCAATAACCCATCCTTTTCATAACTGATGAGAATAGATCAGAGGTTTGGGAGCCAAATAGCAGATGTTGGGCTCGCTACAGCCTGGGATCGTTCTTAATGAGTAGAAATGAAACAACAGATAAAGGAAATGGCAATGAAATGGAACAGCACATCAACTAAGGGCTTGGTAGCAATAACACATCCATTTCATAGCTGATGGGAGCAGATCAAAGGTTTGGGGACCAAGTAGCAGATGTTGGGGGTCCACTACAGCCTGAGTTTGTCCTCAAGAAACAACAAATTAGCAATCTGGAAATGGAACAGCAAATTGAAATGGAACAGCAAATAAATGGAACAACAAGTAAATGGAACAACAAGTAAATGGAACAGCAAATAAATGGAACAACAGATAAATGGAACAGCAGTTCAAGAATAGAACAGCAATCGAAATAAGAAATAACCGAATTCTTTAAGCTGCAACTCTATTTAACCATGCCAATCAAAACACCAATCCCTCAATCTTATATGATGGAGCAATACGATAAAACCTTAGAAACACACCATACTTAATCTTCTTTTGTTAAAACGCATACAATTGCATCTCACAATAAAGAATAGTCACATTCGATAACCATGTGAAACAGACCTTTCCAGATGACTTGTTATAATGCAAAACACAATTGTGAAGAATTCTGTAATAAAGTAACAGTGTCCTGTAGGGATTAATTAATACTTAAAGAATTGGTAAAATAAGATAGCATCGATATAAAGTTCAAGAACACGAAATGAGTTAATTACAACAGAGCATGTAATATAATATTCTCAAAACACAGCAGATTACCAGATTACATCTATGAACAAACCACACGGAAACCACGCGTAATAATACAAGAGCAAGTGTCCTCCAGGGCCCGGCCCTTAGCCTCCAGGGGTACACCGCTTAAGATGGATCCAGGCTCAAAGATAAAAAGTGAACAAGTCTGTATTAAAGCATGCAATAAAATTACAGGAACTCAAGTCTTCAAAAGAACATAAATATAATAGTCCTGATCTTTCTTAAAATAAATTACACACCCCTGTAACCAACAGTGCTATCCCTTTTATAGGAGAAATAGCGGATACATCTAGATACAGAAATAGGTAAAATAGCGATCCCTCAGGATCTAAGATCCTGAGGGATTCGCATAATCATTAATGTTGCGTTACTTCTTCCTTCTTCTGTGGCACTGGTATCTCTGCGTCCTTTCTTGGGTTGATCCATTTCGATCTGGTTCGCTTCCGGTCTTCCGTCAAAGGGACAATAGTTAGCTTGTCTTTATCTTTACTTTTGGAATGGCCACCTTCCACTTCTCCACCCTCCTGCACATAGAAACGACAATTATCAGTGCTTCTCATTAATCTCTCGTGCTTCGTTATAAGTTCTTATCATTATCTAAGTTTCCCATGCAAAAGGCTTTTGAGTTTTCATGAAAAGATACCGAAATGACCATCAAAACATACCTTCCTTGGTACTCCACAGTTCATGGGTCCACACCTCCTTCTTTTGTTTCTACTTCCTCTACTTCCTACCCTTGTGAAGGCATTGTTTGGCCCTCACCCACCTTTGCGGTTGCTTCCTATGCTTTTGCTACTGCTATGGCCTTTTTCTGATCAGCTGCTTTCTGTGCCGTGTCCCATGCTACCCGCATTTCTGCTACTTCTATTTCCTTCCTTCATTTTTTGGCCAACTGTGCAATGTGCAGCTTGGCCTCGTCTTTCTTCTTTTGTGTTGCCAACTTCTTGATTTCTGCAATGTCTAGGGCATGCCATTCTCACAGCCATGTTTCTAGGAAATTGAAAATGGCATCGTCGGTGGCTACAAAGGGTAGCTTTGTCCACTGTTTAGTCGGGTCCTTGCGCACACTGATATATATGTTGTGCATGTCTGCCTTAAATTCTACAAAACTCTGCAGACTGTTGTAAATAGTGGGTGACAACCATGGCTTATGGTTGATCAACATTTTGAGGTTCATCTCCAAGAACACCCAGAAGATCTTGCTATCGCGTATCCTTTTAACATCCTTCATCTCCCAGAGCGAAGCGTACTTTGCGACCTCTGGTAAATCTCTATCAATTATGGGGAATTGACTATCCTCTGGAAATTCCCCAGCTATGAGCACTGTGGACAACAACAACCATGCATAGTGGAATGTTTTGCCCTATTCCTGGGCTTTGCAGCAATTCTCTAAAAGTTTCGTGCAAAGGAATTTGGACCAGTTAAACTGGACCCCCTCAACGCACTGCTTGGCCAGTGCGACCACCGGCATAGGTACCTCATCTGTGCGGCACTTGCGCATAGCTTTTCCTACCAAGATTTGGGTTGCCACACATGCTACTTTGTCCTTGATGCTGCAGATGGCGTAGCCCCTCTTCTTCCTTTCTAGCTTGTACTTTTTCTTCATGGCCTCCACGATGGCCAAATCACTACCCTTCCCTTCCGATATGGCCGTAGGGTCCTCTCCTTTGTATGGAAGCCAGGATATGCGATGAATCAAGTCTACCATGATGGAGATGGGCTCCTCCAGCAATAAACACCCATCATTCACTAGGAAGAGCAATTTATTGATGACAAAAATGGTTATTGGGGCACGATGGAAATGCGGCACTCAAAGTAGGTTCAGTAGCCTGACCTTTTCCACTCTGCCCAACCACTTTCATGGTTCTAAAGCTATCACCCCCCCATGATGTTCTGCTTCATGAGGTTTCTGGTCTCAAGGTGAGGAAACTTCTCATGGTCAGTGATGTCCCGATCTTTGAATTTCAGGCTCGACAAGTGGCCCAGGTGCATTCCTTCAAACATATTGCCATCTGCGAGGAAAGGGGTTTGGAGCGAGCTCTTGGTCTCGTCTAGGTCCTTGGGCACTTTGGCCTTCCCTTTTCACCTAGGGACATAGGCGACCAGTTTTGTCGCAGAGTGCGTAGGTTGAGTATCCACCTCCATGCCTTCATCTTCTTCTTCTGCGATGATAACATCTTACATATATTCTTCTTCTTCCTCTATTCCTATAATGACGACTTTCCCTTTCTCCTCCATTGGCAGTTTGCTACGCAGTGGGTTCCGTGGGGACACTCATACAGGAGCCATTGCTTGTTTGTCCTTCTTGGGTCTTGGCATGCGCGGTGATTTTGGGATTTCTACCACAATCCCGGCACCTTCTGGAACATCCCGCATAGTTAGGGCCTGTGCAGCCTCCTCGGTGGTCACTTTTGTTATCTCCATACCATCCTTAGTTATTGCCATTGTATCTGTGTAGCAATCTATCACTCGCAAATTTAGGAGCTTAATCAATGCTCGGCTCGCAACAATCAAGGTTCTACTTGACGGCTCAATTCACAAATGACCAATTGTTTTTTGTTGGGCAGCCCTTTGTATTTTATAGCACTTTTGGAATTTGAATTCAACCATTCCCCCCAGATATGGTTTATTAATGCTCCCTTGGCAGCAAATTTTCCCAGATTTTTACCATAAATCGTGCCTTAAATTCCTGCCGCCCACTCCATTTAGCCTCAATTCGAGCATCCCATTTTGAATAGTGACTTCAATGGTCACTTTTTGGCCAACCCACATGGGAGCACAGCCCCCCTTGCATGGTCCTAGACCTTGTGACTCTTTAATTTTGCACGCATCTCCAATATCGTGTAGCTCCTGGTAAAAATAGTTTATAGTCCCGCGCTCCCTTCCAACTTCCTGGAGTGCTAAAAATATCCTTCCCTCATCTAGTCAGGTGGTCGCACCACCCATTTAAAGTTTCATCTGATCATTCATCATGTTAGCTAGAGAATATCTACCTTTTAGTATTATGGTCGGCATCGCATACTTCATTACTTGCAATGCGCTACCCTGGTCATTATGTTTAGAAATATGTGGTTCAAGCCAAGGAATTAGAATGATAAATTCATGGCAATAGGCCTTAACCTTGTCATCGTGATTGCACACACCCTACCTTACCATTCTGGTCTTTTTGCCGAGAAAATCTTTCTTTATTTCATTGTCCATATTCTTGACCTCCATTTCCATCAAAGTGCTTTTCTTCCTTAATTGTACCCTTTCTTCTTCAAGATTTTGGAGTCTAAGGTTTCCCTGTTGAATTTCTTCTTCAAGTCCCAAGCACTTTTTTTCTTGTGGCTATGTGATCCCTTCTTTCCAGGCTTCGCAAACCCTCGTATCTACTAGTACTACTTTGCAAGGACTAGGCTTTGCATGTTCCATAGGGATTATAGCATTTGCTTCATACTTTATCTTTGGAAGTGCCCATGCAGTCAATGTTTTGCACATGGTCTTATAAGCCCAGAGAACTGCTGGTAAACCCAGGTCTGAGTCAGTTTGTTTCACATGGTGGACCGTGTTCAGTGCTTCGGGTACTTTGTCAAAATATTTTGCGTGAATATGCTTTTGCGGGCTTGGTCTGACCATACTTCATGGTCCCAACCAGAGGGGTCATTTGTGCCATTGTCTTATTTGCTCCTACTTGTTAGTCGTGTTTCCTATCATGGGGCCGGTGTGCGTTCGTGCAGGTTGTGCACCATATGCCTATACCCATCTGGAAAGGTGGGTGCATAGGCTATTTCGTTCGTCATACTCGGTTTTCATCTGCATCTGACGATTTCCAAATAGCATGCACATCATCCTTCTACATTTGCACCAGTCTTCAAAACTTCTTCGATACGTACCCCACCATCTTGTGGGCATAGCACGCAGTACCCATTTTAGAGCGTCGAAACGCTGCTGTTCTGGTACTTCTCTTTAAAATTTGTTCAGGAAATCATCCACCTCACTCAACCCATCATACACAAGCAGATCTCTTACCTCTATTGCCATGCAACGGAATTACCTTCTCGTTATGTTACAGTTGAGCATGGTTACCTCGTGTAACCAGTTATGCCATCGTTCTACTTCCTCGTCTGAATCTAAGGTGCAAGAGCTTTCGCACTCCCACGAGAGTCTACCATCCGCTATTGGATTCACCCAATCATGCTCCCACGTGGTTATCTTGTAGATACAGTCTAGATCGTTGTCACTATCGTAGTTGCACCCTGGCTCTGTGTAGCACGATCCTTCTATAGGGTCTAAAGGTACCACTACGCATAGTGACTTTTTCTCGAAAATCATCTTGTGCTTCTTTAGATTTATCACTCCACTCATGTCAGTGGCCCAATCTATTCCTAGTAGTATGGAATAGGGATTTTTGTCATCAACAATATCTATCACTTCGAAATCTGCAAGCATGCTCGTTCCTTCGATATCTACCATTATTCCCTGCAATCTTCCCATAGGTAAGATCTTTTGTTGGTTCTCCATTCGCAATTGAATAGGAGACCATTGCAGTGCAGGCCTGCCCATCCGCTCCCATGTCTACTTTGGCAGGACGTTCGCATCAGATTTGTTAGGTTCCTATACCAATAGGAGTCATAATTTTTGAATGAATGAGATTGAACTTGTAATATGTACATACCTTTTCTTTCTGCAAATGTATTCCATATTCAAAAAATTAAAAAATGTAAAGAGGTTATGTCGTACAAGAAAAATCAAAGGACAAAAACAATAAAAAGGTAAAAAAAGATGAAAAATATGAACCCTGAGAAAAGAAAAAGACCATGAAAGTGAGCACACCAAAATGCCACCACTATTTAACTTTTGTGGATAATAAATGATTGTTTGCAGTTTGTAATCTTTGCCACATTCTATGATAGTCAAAATTTTTAAACTTGGCTATTTCATGTTTCAATTTCATGCTTATAGATAGAGAATAAAAATCTGGCCAAACAGTGTAACCTTGGCAGATAATTAGATAGGTAGAGTAAATAAAAGGAGCTCAACTATTTAATCTGAGCCCTTGGATGTAGTAAGGTTAGATTTAGTTAGTTTACTATTGTGAAAATAAAGAAAAATGTTTGATATGGGTTTGTTAGCTCAAATGCACCCTAATAAAGAGAAGTGAAAATGGTGGGATGAGTAGGTGGGTAAGTAGAAGAAAGGTTGTAGAAGTATGATGATTTATTAGACAAAACCATATTTATTATTCTCATCATAAAAGTTCTAAATGTGAATGGCCACTTAAGCATGCATATGGATATCAAAGTCAATTAATTAACCTCCCTCATTCATTTCACCTTTTACTTAACTAATTTCCCACAATAAAGATCAAATTACTTAAAAACCCTAAGTCCAAGAGGCTCAGAGCATTTCTCTAAATTTTGGAGGGACCGAACCCTCAACTCAATGACTTATAGGCAATAAGTACTAAAACCCCCTCATAAAAATTCATCCCCCCTTCAGTTCTTTCATTTTCCCTAAATAATACTCATTTCCTAAGGTTAAATTACTTTTACCTAGGAAAAAGTGTTTATTTCCCCATATAAATCATTTTCATATCAAAAACCCACAACAACACTATATCCTAAGTTTTTATGTTATTATTGGAAAAGAATTAAAACATTGAATATCATATACTTAGGGTATTGTGCCCCTTTCCTCTCATTTTATTAATTACTAATTTATTTATTAAATCCCAAACAAAATCCCATTTATCGTATATATTTGACTCCCGCAATATTAATTAACCCTACCCTAGTTTAATTATATAAACTATGATTTTCTACCCAAACCAACTAACTAATCGATCCACAATTAAGTTAGTCAAAAATCCAATTAGACCCTTTGCTAATGAACCTGACGCCTTAACCCCATCTTAATCCCTCATTAACTAAGAACTTCCACATTTAATCACCCGCTGGGCCCCCCCACTACCCTCCATGCAACTCTACTGCCTGATCACCGCATGATCACTCCCCTCCACATCTGATGGCCCTTATCCATTTTGGGCAGGCCTCGACGTCCGAACATTACCTGCCCGAAAAGAGATATTTTTCACTAGGCCCCCGAGGCTACATGTCACTCAATGTATGGAATCGGGTGGCCTCCCCCCAATACCACCAAATGCTCAAAAGCAATGCAATGGAAACCACTTAGCACCCACCCGCTACACACCAGAAAAGCCACTGTTCACCCCACTAAATGACAAATGACCATTGTTCACCCGTACCCGCCATAATTGACTTTCACGCATAAAGGTAGAAAGCCCCAAATCATTTGTTTTTATCGTTTTTTCAACTGAAAATCTCCATGCACGCACCTGCAAACGTCGAAGTTGTCAACCTGCATCCAAATTGCCCCCCAAAGACGCCACAAAGAACCCAGTTCACCTTTCATCCTACACAAAGTCTTTTCGACCATTCACAGTTGCCAGCCAACCTTCTCAGAGCTAGTTTTCCTTAATTTTATGTATTTAAGCCATAATTCAGTAGAAAACCTCTCAATTCAGAACCAATTACTGAGTTTGTTAATTAAAGTGAAAAATTAATCAAAGAAGCTCAAGTGACTTAAGTTTACTCTGACTGAACCACCATTTCCCTAAAAACTGAAAATCACCTCCCCCATTCTCAAATCCACAAGAACTAAGAATGGTTGCCCCAATTTCCATGGATGTGAAACCTATTTCCACTCCTCATCTAGACCTAGACCATCTCCCCCTGGCAGACAAGGATTTCTAGATAAAGGGCACCTCTGTCCATGAATCCCCTCTCAAACTCTACTCTCGATACAGAGACCAATACTTGAACCATGCTAATAAGATAGGTTTTTGGGAGTCCAATTTGCCCAAGTGCTAATTCCTTGAAGTTCACATTTTCCCTGAAATTGTTCATTACTGCCATACAAACTATATCCCCAGTCAAAGAGCAGTGATGTCCCCTAACCAGACTATACTTTTCACCATCACTGTTGAATCAATAAATGAGATGCTACAACTTCAACTAGGGCAAAACATGACTCCTCTCTCTATTTGAGACCTGTTGGACTTATTTCCCAAGCTCAGCCCTACAGGATTGGCCCAAATAACCCAAAACTACATTGTAGAAGAGAAGTATACCCCCAAAGATCCTCTTCCATATGTATATACCATATTTTCTTGATTTGGCTAGGACATTGTAGCAATGTTATCTAGTGTCCTAGGTTATACCACCAGTGAGTATATAGATGAAATCATCCTAACTTTCATGTCCATATACACTCCAGGACATCCTCGTGTTGTTATTTATGATTATGCCAAGTTTATAGCTGATAGGATGCATGACCAGTTCCTTAGCATGAGTAATGAGTGAGTCTTCAAGTATTCCTCTATTTTGTATCAACTTTTCCTATACTACCAAGCAGATAAGTTCCCCTTTACTCTCCAAAATCTTGACACAAAAGGTCACCCTCGATCAGTAATTTTCTAGACTCCATTTATCCATAAATATGACTCCCCATATTCATATACAGACTTCATACACCTATTTGTGCATCCCATTGTGTCAATGCTGATAGGAAGCCCTCCCCTAAGAATCAGTTTAGATATAAGGAGGATCCCGCAACTCTCAAAACAATCCAAAGTGGGGGATTAGTACTTGTATCAAAACCACACTGAGATTAGAATTTATGGCTGTGAGCTGGCCCCATACAAACTACCTAAATGCCTTCCAATGAGGTTATTTGCTCTAGAGTACTACAGGCAAATAATCAATTCAGATGAGGTACACTTTCTCAAAGCCAAGAAGAAGGCCTAGCTTAGGATCAAAGACTAATTAGGTCCCTTTATTTGTAATAGTCGAGAAGCTGGAAAGGAGGTAGACAAAATCCTTCAAAGGTTAAATCTAAAACAAAGCTTCATATGGAGGTATGATCCCTTGGATTTCATCTGCAACATAAAATAGAAAAACAAGATGGCTCCCCACATTCATCACCATAGCCTTGAAATAGAAAAGTATGCCAACCAATTGGAATGGGTGGAAAACAATTTAGAAGACAGGGATAGCACTAAAGTTACTATGAAGAATACTTTAATTGATCTAGAGAAACAACTTGATGAGGGTTCTTTCTTGCAGCCAAGAGAATCATAGGTCCAAGAAGAATCACAGGTCCAAGAAGAATCAGAAACACTAGACCAATCAGACATACCAGAGCAATCAAAGAAAATAGATATACCAGAGGCCACCATGAGTAACCCCCTAGTCTTAAAGACTCCTCTAAATGAGGAGAAAAGACTCTAAGAGAAATAGGGAAGGGGGCACTCCTTAAGAAATAACATCTCAATCCTATGTAGAGACAAGATAGGCTAAGAGACAAAGAGTGAATCCTGTCTCTGAACAGGAATATACAGAGGAGACCGCGGAGGTTACCAGCATAGAAAGCGATGGGAGTAGGCATGTCACTCCATCTAGAGGCATCCTAGAACCTTCCACATCACACACTCAGATGTTGGAAAGGCAACAAAGTGTTGAGGTATCCTCTTGCAGAATGCCAATGCATAAATACCAAGACATCAAAGAGAGATACAAAGAAATAAAAGCTAGGAATGAGAGGTTGAAAGCCCAAACTTATGCACATTATTTGAAGATGACCTCTACCAATCAGACACGGCTTATGTCAACCTATGATGTTAAAGAGGGTAAATGAAAATGACCTTCATCAAGCAGACCACTCAGCAGCCAAGAGGAGCAACAGATTTTAAAAGAGTGGATTTTGAAGTACTGGCAAGGGATATTCATCCCATTGACCAGATTGAGCTGCATAAACAAACAGGTGAGATGATTTATTCTGTATTGATAGGGAAAACCATAGCAGCCCACCAATTGCAGAACTCTTTAAATAATATGTTAGCTCAGTTTCAGTTGGAGAAGGCCTCTTCACAGGCCAAAGATACAAGAATCAAGTCCTTAGAGGACTTAGTGATAGGATTGGGACATGATAACAGGAATGTGAAAGCAACAGAGAAGTTAATTAAAAAGAAGAATGATGACATTGCTGCACTGAAGAAGCAACTTCAAATTCACTAGCTGCATCACCCTCAAATAATGGAAGTTCTAGAAGCACAAAAAAGACATGAAGAGCTTATGGACCTAGTCCTATAGCTAAATGATCAGCTTAAAGGAATAGAGAAGGAGTTGGACATTTTGATTCAGTGCAAGAAAAGTGACCTGGCCACAACTTCCATAATTGCCATCCCCACAGTGACAACAACAGTTCCTTCCACAATGGCAGCATCATTGGCCCCTGTAGCTCCATCTTCCACTGCCAATTACAATGGAGTCCACGACATCAATAGGTACATCAACTGAAAAAACAACAGAACTGGTAAAGGCTATGGAGGAGATGTCCATTCAAGCTACAGAACTCAAAAGATTAAAGAAGAAAATGGCAAGCTTAGAAACTGACTTTAAACTTGCCCTAAGGATGGTTGAGAAAATCAATGTCGTAGAGAAATATTTGACACTATAGAAGCCACTAGGATAGACTAAAGAGATGCTTTGGGCCAATATCATTGACTCTATCAATGATATTTTTCCATCAATTCAAGTTATATTTGAGAAAACTAGATTGGTGAAGGTAGCCACTCAGGCTATCCAGAAAGTAAGGAAAGAATTAGGAGACCAACCTGAGGATGCAAATTGACTCATCCACCTCTTAAACAGTAAGAATAGATATGAGCTCCATGAGCTTGGTGTAGAGGATAGGACTGAAGCTATCCTAGAGATTAAAAATGTTATTTCCAAAAGAAACCTTATCCTCAACTTAGAAAAAAAATGCCATAACATGCAGGTAGCCATTGATAGATTCATGGCCAAATTTCAAATTTTGAGGGACAACGGCCTTCCCAGTCCTATGGTCATCAATGATAAACTCATGACCCAATTGGACTATAGTGATAGACTCAGGAAGTTGGCTAAGGAACAAGCCAGCTCTTCACACATTAAAGCTTTGCCCACTGGCAAAGTATTATATGATACATTGGAAAACCCATTTTTCCTAGAACATGAGGTGAAGCATTTGTTTCTCACCAAGCCTGATTTTGCAAAATACACAGAGGCAGATGAAATTTATATAAGAATGCTGAAGGTGAGATTTCCTAAGGCAAAATGGTGGAAAAAATGACAGATTTACTATGAAAAAGTTTTACATCAGAAGGTTACCCCAGTAAATCTGAAGGCAGCTAAGTGAAACAAGTGAAAGACAAATAAGAAAGGTAAAAGAGTAACAGATTCAAAGAGTATCAGTGAAAGATCAAAGTAAAGAAGATTCTAGTGTGGAAATACCAGAACTGTCAGCCAGCTTAAAGGGCTCAAAACTCAACAAAAACAGCTAGCAACACCACAATAAAATTGACAACAAGAAGCAGTTTCACGTCTGTCTCTATCTTCATGCATGAAGATATTTTATTCCGTAGATTAAATCTCAAACTATTATGAGATATTTTGTAATTATTTTTGTATAAATACTTCACATTTCGAGGTATGTAGGGTGGATTCCAAGACATTTCTATAGACTTTTTCTCTCAAATCAAAATCATATTGTATCAATGACTGGATTGGCTCGCTGGATCAAGGGACAAAGATCAGATATTTTACAGGATTCTTGTGTATATAAAAATACAAATAATTATTCTCTCATGATTATTGTTATTTCTCTTATGTTTCTTCATAATCTGGTTTGTTTCTCTAAAGTCTAAATGTATAACAAGGAATGATATTTCATAAATTTCTTAAATGCACTCTGTCTTGACTGTTTTACATTTTGAATGTTTTCTACTAAACTACCTTAGTTAGGGAATTCTTAATTGCTCCTTAGCTTCCATATTTCTCCTCTAGTCTATAGCAAAGGATTCCTAATTTCCCTTTGTTCATGATCACCCTTTGTTCTTCATTTTCATCCCAGTCCAAGGATTCTTAAGTGCTCTTTCACCCTGGTTATAATCATTTCATCCATCAGACCTGAAGATTTGACTTTTGCTTTGTTAGCCTGCCCTATGAACATTCCCTTTAATGATCTGGTCGATTTATGCTATCCTTTTATTGAATCCATAGCCCAATGGCTTGAATACCTAGTTCTATCCATCTGCTCTAAGAATTCCACCACCCAACCTTCAATTCAAAACAAAACCCCATGAACACTAAGAACTAGCATAAAGCCCCATATAAACAAGGCTAAATTTTAAAGAGAGAGCCCTTTTTGGACTTAGGTTGGCTAGAGCCTAAGCCTAAAATATTGGTTTGTGGTTACCTTGAATGATTCCTTCTTTTGATAACTTCTAGGGAAAACTTTTGAGTGATAACATATTGGTGGCCATACTAGGGGCTCAAATCCTCAGTCTTAATAAACCTTTGAGAAAAAATAAAATATTTATTTTAAGCCTCTTGAAGGGTTTATTAGAAGTTATTTACAAAATTTCATAAAAATAAAGTAACTACAAAAGCTCCAAACTCTAGCTTCAAGGAGAACTCACTATACTAGGGCCAATCCAAATCCAAATCCTACCCCAGTAGTGGATAATCCCAACTTGATTTCGAGAATTTCCAAAATACAAGAAATTTCTGAAAGTCCAATACCTTCAATCAAAGAATATTCATGCCCTGATGAGTGGTTTTTTTTAGAAGACCTCCCCTTTCATGAGTCATTTGACCTTTCCCTATTTAGAACCAGGTCTGAAAGTGCACTTGATGACATAGTTCTAGATCCAGAGTTTATTGCAAACCTCAAAGTCCAAAAGGCAAACCAGTCAGTTGATGAGTATATTCTAAATTTTCCTCAGTCATCTCTTACTACTGCTAAGATCCCTGAGCTTTTTGAACCAGTGTCAACTACCCTCAATTCACCATTATTCCCTTCCACCTCTAAAGTTCATTCCTCACCTCCATTTATACCGGCACTTCCCTACCAACCTATCATTACCCATCAATCACCTATTACTTCTAGTTCTCCATCAACTATTGCATCACCTCCTGGTACCCCAAACCCACTTTTTAGCCCTGCCCAACTTAGAGCCATGACAAATAGATATGCTCCTCTTGTGCTACCTACCCCACTTGGTGCCATGCCACAAGATTACCAAAATAAAATTATCCAATTTGATGGCATAGGACCTTATACAACACAACATCATGTAAAAAAAATGACAGACTACTTTGAATTACATGAAATTTATATTGGAGATGTTCAAATGAGACTTTTTGGTCATACTCTAGCTGGTGATGTTAGGAAGTGGTTTAGAGCTTTACCTGCTAATAGCATAGATAGTTTATATATATTTTATCAGCAATTTTTAAATAGATGGGAAAATAAAAGAACCCTCTGCAGATCCTTTCGGAATATGAAAACATCAGGAGAGGACCAAATGAAACAATGCATGATTACTGTACCAGATTTAACAATATATATATTGCAATACCAGTCAATCTTAGACCCCCACCTGACTTAGCACTGATAAAGTTTCCTGATGGGTTTGATACTGATATGGCCTTCCAACTCAGAGAGAGAAATCCTCCAACTTTGGAATACATATAGAGTGTAGTAGTTAGTGTAGAAGGCAACTTGCTAGCAAAAAGAGCTAGGGTTAGGAATGAAGGAAGAGAAACCGTGAAAGATGAAGCCTCATCCTACGACCTTAAAATAGATGTTCTAACCAAAGGTATGGGAAAATTGATGGATATGATAGAGAACATTGAGAGGAAGCCTCAATGGGATAATCAACATACAACTCCAGTAAGAAATCCAAATTTTAGAAAGGATCAGAATCAAAATACTGGAAAGAATGCACTTGATCAGAATATTAGGCCTCCCTTTCAAGAAAACTATGCTGAAACATCCCATTCAGATGACCCTGAACAAGACACACACATTAACTTGATGGGATTAGAAGATAAGGAAATTTTTTTCTTGACCCAAGATGAGCAAGAATTGCTATGCTCCAGCAATTACAAACCCAATATGGAGAATCATTTGATTATAAGCAAGGGTATGATTCTGCCATTTTTGAAGTACACAAACAATACAATTTAAGTAGTAAAAAGAATTCTGACACTCTTGACCAGACCAAGAAAACAGTGCCAAATCAACCCAAGAAAATCAAAACAGCTCCAGTCACTAAAACTCTTCAAATTCTCCCTAGACCAAATCACAATCCTCCTGGTCCCACCATTGTAGATATAACCCATGACCAACTCCTAATGATCAACCATCCACTTCAATCCCCTTCAAGGAGATAGTGGAGAAATCTTCAGAAAACATATTAGAAAATCCACATAAAAAGACCTCAAATGTAGAAAAACAAGAGAAACCTACTCCAATTACTATTATGAAAATCCCAAGCACTCAAACAGAAAAAGCCCCTTTGCCTTTCATTTTGGGAACGGAGGTAGCTAAGCTGAAAATTTCAGTTCCCTTAACAGAGTTGATTAAAAGTGAAACCTATAAGTCTCAAATAAACAAAGCCTTAAACTTTGTTGAGAATGAAGACTCTGTCAACTTGTTTGATGATCAGCTTGAGCTTATATTCAGTCCTCATGTTAATGGAAAACCATTAGAAGGAGGGATACCACCCTTTTATATTAGCCTTAGCATTCATGATAAAATCTTGCGCAATGCAATGTTAGATTCAGGAGCTTCACACAATTTAATGCCTAAATCAGTTATAGAAAAATTAAACTTGGACATTACTATACTTTACAAGGACTTATTTTCATTTGACTCAAGTCAAGTAAAGTGTCTAGGGTTAATTAAAGACTTGTGTGTTTCCTTAGTACAATATCCTGCTAAAACTATTCTCATGAATATAGTAGTAGTTGACATCCCACCTAAATATGGCATGCTATTGTCTAGATCGTGGGGAGCTAAACTCCAAGGATCTTTACAACTTGACATGTCATATGCCACAATCTCAATCTTTGGACAACCTAAAAAGTTGTACAGAGAGACCCTAATGAAATATATAGTGAGTAGCTGGGATAGGCCTCAAAACATCCCTATCTACTCCCTGCATTCGGACATTGATTCTTTTATTTTGTATAATGTTGAACAAACAAAACAAACCACTTCAAACAATATTATTTCAGAACCAAAATAAATTGCAGTTACAACTAAAAAAGAAATTGTCCCAACTCAAGAGATTTCCAATAAACAAGATAATCAAAATGCAGCAAACAAGGAAATTTGTTTCCCCCTGACAGTGAAAATTATGAACATGAGATATTGTGGCATCTTGAATTTGATGGATCAATGAATAATTTAGGAGTAGGAGCAGGAGTGTGGATATATAATTTGGAGAATGATCACTCAGAGGGCCATGCTTACAGACTGAATTTTAAATGCACTAACAACATGGTTGAGTGTGAAGCATATCTTTTAGGTCTTAAATTAGTTAGAAAGCTAGGAGCTATAAGATTTTCTATCATGGGAGACTCTGAATTAGTGATAAATCAGATTAAAGTTGTATATATGAAAAAAGACCCTAGATTAAGTTGTTACAGAGGAACCATTATAGAAATACTAAACACTTTCCTAGAAACTAAATTTGCTATAATTCCTAGGAAGCATAATATACAGGCTCATAGTTTAGCAATGTTTGCCAGCACTTGTAAGTTACCATTTCAACCCAACCATCAATACACTGCTGAGGTTAGGCACAGACTTGCTATCCCAGATAACTTGAAAAACTGGCAAGTATTTGCTAATGACCAACAGATAAACAATTTTTAACGTTAGAGGAAGAATTTGTAAATAGTAATATAGATACTGATATAACATTAGATCCTGATTTTAAAGATAAAATAGAAATTAATGAAATAGAAGATGAAAAGATAGATAGATTCCATCCCACTAAATTTACAAAATTAGATGTAGAAAACCTAAAGCAAGTTGAAATTGATGAGATAATTAATGAAAACTCCGAAATCATTAATCTCAAAGACAACTTTTTGCCCAAAGGATTAACCCCTTTGGAAGACTTGTTTGATTGAAATGATGTCCCTAGGAAACCAAAGATGGAACCCTTAAAATCTCATATAGAGGAGTGTAATATAGGCACTAAGGAAAATCCAAAATTGATCAAACTTTCAAAATCCTTACCTCCTACCGAAAAAGTGAAATACATTGAACTATTAAAGGAATTCCAAGATGTCTTTGCTTGGAGTTATGAGGACCTCAAGTTGTATGACACCAACATCATAAAACACACTATCCCCATAAAAGAAAACCAGAAACCTTTCAGGCAGAAGCTTAGGAGGATCAATCCCATCCTATTGCCTTCTATTGAAAAGGAAATCCGAAGGATGTATGAGGCCAAGATAATAGCACCAATTAGATTCTCTGATTGGGTTTCAAATTTGGTGCCAACAAGGAAGAAAACTGGTGAGGTCAGACTTCATGTTGCTCTCAGGAACCTTAATAAAGTTTCACTTAAAGGAAATTACCCTCTCCCTAAAATGGATCATATATTACAAAGGGTAGTAGGGTCAATGAGAATCTCATTATAGGATGGGTTTTCTGGTTACAATCAGATTTTAGTTCACCCAGATGACTAGCCTAAAACTACGTTTACTACTCATTAGGGCACATTCATGTACGTGAAAATGCCTTTTGGATTAAAGAATGGAGGGGCCACTTTCCAAAGAGCCATGGACATAGAGTTTGCTAACGAAATTCATGAATTCCTATTAATATACTTAGATGACATCACTGTATTCTCAAAATTTGATAAACAACACTTAGATTATCTAAGGTAGGTTTTGATCAAATGTAGGAAGTATGGAATTTCTTTTAATCCAAAAAAATATTTATTTGGGTTAGAAGAGGGAAAGTTATTAGGCCATATAATCTCTAAAGATGGTATCTAAATAAATCCTGAAAGAATTGAAGCCATCTTACATATACAACATCCTAGGAGCATTAGGGAATTACAAGCCTTTTTAGGGAAAATTAACTTTCTTAGGAGATTTATTTCTAACTTAGCAGAATTAATTAGATCATTAAACAATATGTAGAAAAAATATTCGACCATAAAATGGATTGTTGAGGCTAAGAAATCCTTTGAAGGCATTAAGCTAACCTTAACTAAAAACACTAGCTTTGATCAGTCAAAATGTGACAC
This sequence comes from Pinus taeda, assembly GCA_000404065.3. NCBI lineage: Eukaryota > Viridiplantae > Streptophyta > Pinopsida > Pinales > Pinaceae > Pinus > Pinus taeda. Next base: position 67,935 of record APFE031079651.1, on the reverse strand, counting down.
AGGACCTCATTGTTGGGTTGTGTTATATTCTTTCCATGACTAGCCCACATAGTTAATCAGGGGGTTAGAGGGGGGCGGAGCCCCTCTTTGGTTACGCCAATTGTGTACGGGGGGGAGGGGGGGTCACAGGGGGTTTGAGGTGTACCCATAATAGGGAAAATTTTAAGAACCACCCTAAATTTATATGTATAATAAATGGGCTAATCCCCATGATACATTGGAAAAATGAGAGGAAAATTTATCAATAATATAATATGTATATATAATTGTTTTGACGAATCTCTCACCAGATTATATTATCTTGTACAGTGATGGAGAATCTTTCATTGAATTATAAAGTCTTGTAAGATCATGGCGAATCTTTTACTGAATAATAAAACATTGCGAAGTCTTGGTGAATGTTTTGTTAAAGTATGAAACCATATATGATAATAAGGAAAAATATTCATTAAACTGTAATATACTAACATACATGTTTGGAAAAAAGAAACATAATTTTCTCTTCCTACAAACAATGTTCCAAGTTTCAGTCTCCATGTTTGTCAAGGTTCTTACAATAGCTCTTTCATATCCTTCTATTAGTTTTGATAATATTCCACAACAAAGTTCTTGTAGGTTTTGATATTGACGACTAGTTTTGTCAAGGTAGGAGAGATTAATATTTTCTCTACAACTTTTGTCAAGCTACCACTTTTTTCAAGTTATCAAATTTCTTTCTTATTCCATAGACTCCAACTGCGAGAATTGGCCTCGTACGTCCTTAATTGGCTACTTGTTGGCACCAATTTAAAACCCCTTAATTTCACCTAAAGGCGAACATTGGCCTCTAAAATGTTCCATGACTCATAACCCCACTTTATGGGGTCTGGGGCAGCGCCCCAGAAAATTTTGGTTTTGGACCCTATGTTAGGTTGGGCGGACCCACCTATGGTTTTGTGCATGATTTTCACACATGTTTTTGGATGTGATGGTTTTTGGTCCATGCTTTTGGACGCGATGGTTTTTAGACCATGGTATTGGATGCTTCGGCATGTATAAATATGTATTATAACATTAAAAGGAACATAATGTAAAATCAAGCTAGTAGTCTCGGTTTTAGGATCCAGGGGAAAATCTCTGTGTATATGTGCTTTATGTGTTATGCTCTCACATTGTTTTTTTTATGTGTTTTAGAATTTGTATGCAGGTAATTTACGTACGAGGTTAAAACCTACATTTGGTATCAGAGTTGTTTTAGCTTCAAGGGGACGCCTTTGTTTCTGAGGGGCTTTGCTCAAGCCTCTGGTAGACCTTGTTCAATGGAAGATCTACGAGATTGATTCTGGTGGTGAAAGAAGATGGTGAGCAATGGAAAGATAGATATCGAGGAATTTAATGGTCGGATTTTTGAGTTGTGGAAACTCAAGATGGAGGATCTGTTGGTGGATAAAGATTAGTGGATCGTGGTAGATCTAGGTCCTAAACCAAACGGCAGTGACTGATGAAGAATGGAAGAAGTTGGATAGGAAGGCAAAGAGCACAATATGATTGTGTGTCTTAGATTCAGTATTGCTAAATGTATCAGGGGAAGCTACGACGAAGGCTTTGTGGGACAAGTTAGGGAATTTGTACCAATCTAAGTCTCTGGTGAATAAACTGCTCCTGCGGAAAAAGCTGTATAACCTGAGGATGAAAGATGGAGACTAGGTGACAGAGCATCTGAATGTGTTTAATACTGTGGTAAGTCAGTTATTATCTGTTGATATTAAAATTTCAGATGAAGATAAGTGCATCAGTTTGTTGTGTTCTCTACCAGACTCGTGGGATAGTTTGGTTATTGCAATATGTAGCAATGCAACTACCTTGCAGTTTGATGAAATAGTCTCAGCCTTGCTAACAGAGGAGATGAGAAGGAAAAATATGGACAGCCAGAATGGTGATGCCTTGTTTGTACAAGGATGGTCCCAGAACAGAAACAAAAATTAGTCATTGAGTGGGAGATCTAAATCTAGAGGGAGATCTAAATCTCTAGGAAAACCTATAAAGGTGGTGTGCTGGAAATGCGGAAAGGAAGGGCACTACAAAAGGGATTGCAAATCTAAAGCTCTTGATAAAGGAAAGGAATCTGATTATGCTTCTTCTGCAGAGGTGAAAACCACCTCAAATGAAGGTGGGGATGTGTACTTGGCTTCTTCAAGTACACATGTAGATCATGAGGCATGGTTGATTGACTCAGGTGCATCCTTTCACTTCACTCCCCATAGACACTCGTTCTGCGAGTATGAGAAATATGATTGTGTTGATGTTTTCTTGGGGGATGATAGGAAGGCTAGAATCATGGGTCATGGAAAAGTAAAGTTGAAGCTACAAGGTGGAAGGGTTAGAACACTTCTGGATGTCTTGGATATTCCTGCATTAGCCAGAAATCTAATTTTTGTAAGCAAGTTTGATGATGTAGGTGTAAAAACAATGTTCAAGAAGGATACCTGCAAGATGGTTTGGGGAGCACTAGTATTGATGCGGGGAGTTCGGATTGGAACTCTGTAAAAGCTGTAAGGTAGCACTGTTATCGATGGGTGCAATATTTCCATGGTTCCTAAAAGTGGAGCAGAAAATCTAATGGTCTCTGGAGAGAAGACCATGTTGTGGCATCAAAGGTTTGGACATATTGGAGAGAAGGGCCTTTGAATACTTCATGGTAAAAGTATGGTAGAAGGTATGAGTAATCGCTCTCTAGATTTTGATTTCTGTGAAAATTGTGTATATGGAAGCAGAATCAGGTGAGTTTCCCCTCTAGTAGTAAGAGGGCGAAACAAATATTAGAACTTGTGCACAGTGATGTGTTTGGACCTCTGAAGGTTCCATCACTGGGTGTGTACTATGTATCATTTATAAATGACTTCTCAAGGAATACATGGATATATTTCCTTAAGAATAAATCTGAAGCCTTTGAAAAGTTTAAAGAATTTAAGGCTCTTGTGGAAAATCAGACAAAGAAGAAGATAAAGGTACTAAGGACAGATAATGGTGGAGAGTTTTGCAGCAAGGAATTTGAAGAATTATGCAAGAAGTGCGGTATAGCATGACAGAAGACTACTCCATATACACCTCAACAAAATGGAGTTGCTGAAAGAATGAATAAGACGTTGATGGAAAGGGCAAGAAGCAAGCTCACTGGTGTCGGGTTAAGATAGGATTTCTCAGCAGAGGCAGTGGATACTGCATATTACCTGGTCAATAGGTCACCTTCATTAGTGTTGGAGGATAAGACTCCACAAGAGGTATGGATTGGTAAGAAACCCTCTCTTTCACATCTGAGGGTATTTGGATGTGATGCATATGTACAAGTTCCAAAGGAGAAACGGACCAAGTTGGATAGTAAATCTGAAAAGTGCATCTTTATTGGATATAAGGATGGTTTAAAGGGTTATAAGCTTTGGAACCCAGTAACAAAGAAGGTTGTGTATAGCCGAGATGTGGTGTTTAGAGAGGTGAAAGATGTTATTAAACATGAAGTCCAACCAAAGGAAACTAAGAAGATAGAGTTTGAGCTAAAGGAGGAAGAATCAGACTCTACGACAGAGGAGGAATCAGAAGGTGAAGAGCCACAAACTCCCGGTGTGAGAAGATCAGTTCGAGAAAGAAGGCAGCCAAAAAGGTATAGTCCATCTGCTTTCTGTTCAAATTTTTCTTTGTCTGTTATTGATGATGATCCCAGAATTGTGAAGGAAGTAGTAGATTTAGAGGATGGAAAACTCTAGAAAGAGGTCGTGGTTGATGAAATGGCATCTTTGCACAAAAATGAGGCTTGGGATCTGGTGGAGTTGCTGGTTGGAAGGAAACCCATTGGTAGCAAATGGGTGTTCAAGAAGAAGAAAATGCAGAAAGCAAGGCGGAGAAATACAAAGCTCGGTTGGTAGCAAAAGGTTATTCCTAGGTGCTAGAAATTGATTTTCGTGATATTTTTTCTCCTGTTGCCAAGGTAATTTCTATTATTTGTTGTTGATGCTTTTGATTATGAGGTAGAACAAATGGATGTGAAGGCAACATTTCTTCACGGGGATCTGGAAGAGGAGATCTACATGAAGCAACCTGAAGGTTTTGCTGTGAAGGGTAAGAAAGAATTGGTATGCAAGTTAAAGAAGTCTCTGTATGGGTTAAAACAATCACCAAGGATGTGGTATCAGAAATTTGATACATTTATACGGGGACTTGGCTTCATCAGAAGCAAAGCAGACTGTGTGTATTTTAAATTAATTGGTGACCGTGTTATTTATCTGGTCTTGTATGTGGATGATATGTTGCTAGTTGGAAATGACAAAGAAATTATCCAGGATTTGAAGACCCAATTGTCCTCCAAATTTGACATGAACGATCTTAGTGCTACAAACTATATTTTGGGCATGGAAATTAAAAGAGATCATACAAAGAGGAAGCTTTAGTTAAACCAGAGGAGGTATGTCAAGATAATACTTCAGAGGTTTAATATGCAGGATAGTAAACTGATGAAGGTTCCTATTCCTGTAGGTGTGAGGTTATCTGCTGAACAATGTCCCAAGACACAAGAAGAGGAAAAGTACATGTCCCGTGTTTCATATTGTCATGCGGAAAGAGTTAATTTTGCAGACAAAACCAACCTCCCTAGAAGCTTAAGGCTTTCTAGTGACAAACAAGACAATTAAGAACAATCCTTCTCTAAATATGCATTTACCATATAAGAAATCAAGTGTTTAGATCCTACCTGTAGTTCAATGTTGTTGTAGTAGTCCAACCTCGTCGATCCGGATGAGCTCCTCCTTCTCTCTGAAACCTACATTCACTAACAATCAAACAATTAAATAGCACCTGAATATCTCATAAAATAAAACATATTTAACATACAGACCAAGGAGTATATGAAAAAACTCATAAATAACAAATTTTTGAGAAGAATGGACTTATTTGTATTAATAGGAAACAAAAGAAACCATTACAAACTGAGCCTTGGTGTTGTGCAGGTCCCTCCCAGGGTCCAGCAAGAGTTTTCCTTTACTTTGATAAGCTCACCCACTTCCAAATGAAACAAGAAATGATGGGAATCTCTCCTCACAAGATTCTACAAGGAAGTCCTAATTCCAGCAGCATCTACCCTTTGGAATATTCAGCGTTCAACCCCCCTCCTTCTGGCCCAATGCCTATATTTATAGTTCTCTAGAGGAATTTAATCACGTCCACCCTCAATGGGATAAGCCCCTCTTTGGATGGGTTAGCTCCCCTCTTGATGGGATAAGTTCCTCTTTCATAGGGATACATGAACCATCTAGAGGCGCTCAATACATGTTGAACAAGCTTCTAGAATGCACTAGAAATGACCACAAGTAACTTTTTTAAGATGAAACTTGCGCCTTTTGACCTTTACAGGAGTATGCACCCACCCCTTTACATACAGAGCGTACAAGTACGCAGGTATTGTGAACTTGGGTTGCGTACATGCAGGTAAGACTGAGAGAAACTGCGTACCCAAAGATAAATAGATTTTTAAAGACTTTCTCTCTTTCTTGAAGTTTGACATGGAGAGAAGAGGTATGAGACTTGCCAAGGAGGATAGTATGACAGTTGATGGAGCCATACTAACTGCAAATAGTCATGGTGACAAATTTTAGTGTAACAGATTGCCCCCTAAAGTGCGAAGCCTGTAATAGATTAGGGTTTTATATCATCTAGGAAGGGTGAAGTACTTTATCATTTCAAGGATTGTCTTGTGGAGAGCCCAGTCAGAACCTGCAATTTTCAACACAAAATACATGTATAAGATTATATCATCGCTGAGGTAGGCATTCCCATACTCAGATCAAAAACTTTTAACTAACAGACTAACTACTATTCTGATACAGGAATGATTTCATAGTACATCATAATCATAGA